>CM035413.1:115427552-115610052 GCA_020310875.1 Ceratopteris richardii
ATACCATGATGAGGTGTCTCCGGCTAGTGCCATGTCGCGTGATGCCTGGAAGGCTCTGTAAGTGATGCGCTTTGTGTCCATGCTCTGGATCTTGTGTAATAGGCATACTGTTTGGAAGAGTGCCTCTACTAGCATCGGTGGTGCAGCAAGCTCTGCCCTAATGATATCATGGGGTACCGAAGATTTGCTGCGGATGAGTCTAGCAATCATGAGAATCTGCGGTCTCTCTAGTGCTGTCCATGATGATGTAGCTAATCCTGGTCCCCATATAGCTGCACCATACATGAGTGCTTGGGTAACTAAAGTGTCAAAGAGCCACCCCTTTGTGCATGGCTCCTGAAAATATGCCTGGTGGCACTGTCTCTCCATCAAAGCTAGCGCTGCGTATCCATGTGTGATGCGATCACGGGCTGCTTGAGACATGGAGAAAACCCCAGAGGCTGCTGTGAAAGTCACTCCCAAGTAGACATATGAACCAACTACCTCAATGGGTCCGCCGGCCGCTGTGAAAGAACTGTCTCTCCTCACCTGTGCTGATGTATGGAAGATCAAAACCTTGGTTTTACCAAGGTTCACTGATAACCCTCTATGTGTACAAAAATCATCTAGGCCGTGTAGGTGACGCTGTAGACCCTCTGCAGACTCTGAAACGAGCACAATATCATCAGCATATAAAAGAATGTGGATAGTAGTCCCTCGTACCTCAATGCCCTCTCCTCCTTGCTTCCATATGAAGTCCACTATCTCGACCAAAAAGGGTGGGTGAGAGGGGGCACCCTTGCTTCACCCCGATGGTGCTAGCAAGTGAATCGGATAGACCGCTTGGGCATCTGACTCTACCTGATACTCTCTCATATAAGGCGTAGATCCCCCATATCATCTCCTCTGGAGCCCCGATATCGTGTAGACGTCTGAAGAGCCTCTCCTTGGGAACTGTGTCGAAGGCTTTGCGGAAGTCCACAAAGCAACAGTACAATCTCCTCTTCCTCACTCGTGCGTGGTCAATCAAGCATCTCAAAGTGAAGATGTGGTCAATGGTAGAGTAATCTCGTCTGAATCCTGTCTGTCCCGGGGCCCTGACACCCTTCCTCTCGGCAAGAGTGCTCAACTCTGTCTCTAGCACTGCCTCATATAACTTGGCTAGTATGGGGCCAGTCATGATCGTCCGGTATGTGGATGGATCCATAACATCACCTGACTTATGAATGGGCACAATGGTGTGCTCAGTCCATGAGTCAGGAAACCCTTCAACCAATGCTCGGTTGAAAAGGTGGGCAATGAGCGGTGCTAGGGTCGTGCATCCGTAGATGAGATGCTCTGCCTGTAAACCGAACTGGTCATGGGCCCTTCCATGCTGTAGATGGGCAATGGCACGGCTCACCATAGTCGATGTGAAGAAGTCACAGGTAGTGGGGCGTGAGCTCTTTGGCATGGGAATGGGGGGCTTGTCAGGGATCTCGTATAGGTTCTGCGCATAGCTATGCCAAGTGCTCGGGTCTCGAATGGGTGTCTGCTGTCTCCTCTCTCTCAGGTGTCGCCATGCCACTGCACTATCCCGGTTCATGAGCAAGTGATAGATATCCCGGTACTGTCTCTCCTCCCATTCTCGCCGCTTGTGACGGGTAAGGCTCCGCATGCGTCGCTGTGCCTGCTTCTGTGTAATATCCCCCTTATGCTCTAAAATCCGTAGGTGCTTCTTGAGCTCTCGACGATCTGTATCGTACCAGCGATTTTGGGGCATGGATCCCGTGCGTGGAGGGTGTGTATATGTGTGGTGTGGAAAGCTTTGTAGGGCTGAGTCATGTAGGATAGTGGTGATCTGCGATGTGAGTGTGTCTAGTGGTGATAGTGGGTCGAGGGAGAGTAGGCGGGTGTGTAAGTGGTGTGCATAAACATGTGAGAGCTCGTGTGTGAAGTGTATTGTGGTGTGTGGCTCAATGAGTGTGGGAGGGTCTAATGCAATATGAGATGAAAGTGCGAACGTGATAAATGTATGGTCAGCACCGAGTGGACGTCGTCCAATACTAAGTGAGGAAATAAGTGAAGCTCCAGAAATGGTACCCAAAATGTAGTCAACCGTGCTCTCGCCTGCCCGTGAGGGAAGCAAGTAAGTCCACCTGAGCTTGGCCAACGGTGCATCCCGTTATATATAATGAGACGATGTCGACTGCCTAGCTCAAGTAAATGTCTGCCATACCCGGTGGTGTCTTGACCCATATCTGTTGATACTCTGCTGGTCCCTGTCTCGATTGGATCTCTGCTCCTCATGATCTGTGGATGCTCCATAGCATATGACTCTCACTGATGTGACTGGGTGCGGCCGTTGAAGTCCCCCGTGAGGAAGACTTCACCTAGGGTGTTGTAATGTAGTATCTCATCCGAAAGTGTTATGTATGGTGAATCTCTGTCCCGAGTCGGTCCCCCATGGTCATATCCTGCATATCTGGATCCCCCTGGTCGGAAGTAGCATATGGCAATGTAGACCAAGCTCTCCGTTGCTATCTCCATGCGAACCCACATGTATCGTGCGTCCTCGTCTCTACCTATGATGTGGATCCGGCTCTGTATCTCCTGTCTAAATAATAAATATGATGGCGACTCCCCCTTATCCTCGTGCTATACTCTGTCTTGTTGTGGTCCTGAATGCAGATTCCCAATGAAAGCCTTCAATGTGTGGGAGGCTTCTGTCGGGGCTCTCATGAGTCTCTGTGATGCAAGCAAAGTCATGCATATCTAGGATCTCCTCCAGTCGGTCTGGCCGTGTCCAAAGTGCTCCATTGCAGTTCCACACCACTCCCCTGAGTGGTGACCCCTGGTGTGGTGTTGCCTCATAGGCCGCGTATCCCTATTTGATAGGGCGTCCATCTATAAAGAC
Organism: Ceratopteris richardii; assembly: GCA_020310875.1. NCBI lineage: Eukaryota > Viridiplantae > Streptophyta > Polypodiopsida > Polypodiales > Pteridaceae > Ceratopteris > Ceratopteris richardii. Next base: position 115,430,428 of record CM035413.1, read on the forward strand.
TCTACCGTCGCGGTAAAAAGCCTTCTTTCCTTCTCTCCTTGCCTGTAAGATCTTAGGCATACATGCCTTTCTGTGCCCTATCATCATTTTTGTGAGGTCCTCGTCCATGAATAAAGATTCACCTGGAAGTCTTCTTAGTATGGATCGCTTTTTGAAAAAAGCAATTCTATCCTCTTCTGATCTCATGTGTAATATAAGAGCTCGAGGTTTTGTGTGATCTTTTCCGGCTCTCCAGGCATGGGTGAATGGCATATCGCTATATCCTAGTTGACGACATATATGTGATTCATCAGCCTCAGCAGATGTTCCTTCAGGGAGGCCTATGATCCTTACATGTAGTCTACGGACCTGTCTAAGTCTCCCTCTTCAAGTGTGTCTTGCACCCTGATGTATTCATCTCTGATTGCCTCTTCCTTTACTTCTTTTTTAATACTTTTGCATACGACTTCAACCCAACTGTTTTGGGTTGATTCTACCTCTGATCTGACCTTCTTTTGGATGTTCTTTATTTCTTCTTTCAGATCATCTATTTTGGTAATTTCTCCCTCTTCTTTGGAGATCTTCATGTGGATGATTTCTTCTTGAAGACGATGTGTTTCAGCTTTCCATTCATCCCTGTCTTCTTTGAGTTGTTTGATTTGATCCTCAAGAGCTTTTATTCTTTCTGTTGCCTTCCTCATCTCTTGATTAAGAGCCCTGTCTGCCTCTTTTTTTGCTTCTCTTATGGTTTTATTTATCATCTCTTCCACATCCTGCTTCTCGAGTTTTGCCATGACCGACAAATTGTTGTGAAGCCCAAAGAGGTGATCCGCTTCAGGCTTTTGCAATCCTCATCAGTTTAGAATTTATGAGAAACAGAGAGGCATGATGGGCAGGTTTGGTTAGCTTTCGGGCGGTTAGGGTTTCAGTTTTACAGGTTTGAACAGTTAGGGTGTCAGCTGACCTCGTAAGAAACCAAACAGAGCTGCAAAACCCTAAAATAACATGACGAAACCTTAAAAAAACCCTAAAAACAGACCTGCGAAACCCTAAAAAACAGAGCAGATATGGCGAAACCTTAAAAACGCAGCAAATATGATGGCGAAACCCTAAAAACAGACCAGGGAAACCCTACAAAGGAGAGGAGATGAAAGCGAAACCCTAAAAACAGACTGGGACAGACCTACGAAACCCTAAAAACAGAGGGGGACAGACCTGCGAAACCCTAAAAACGGGACACAGAGAGAGAGAGAGAGAGAGAGAGAGAGAGAGAGAGAGAGAGAGAGAGAGAGAGAGAGAGAGAGAGAGAGAGAGAGAGAGAGAGAGAGAGAGAGAGAGAGAGAGAGAGAGAGAGAGTATATTGACTGCAAAAGGCGAGAATATATATATATATATATATATATATATATATATATATATATATATATATATATATATATATATATATATATATATATATATATATATATGGCTCTGGTGTATTCATTCGGATGTTCCTGGTTTAAAAGTGTGATTGATGTCTGTGGGGTGCGGTGATTTAGATTCGTGGCAGTACGTGCTTATGTTTGTAGGTGCCTTAGGCATATACCTGTAGCTCGACATTTATATTTAACTTGATTTGCTTTGTTTGGTCTGAAGATATGTCATGGGCTGACTGTCGGTACAGGAGTTACAGTTGTTTAGTATGGAATCTCCCCTTAAGGCACTTATGTTCGTGCTCTGGGAAAGTGAGATGGTAGTTTTGGCTTTGTCCATGTAGGCTCTATGATAGTTCGATTGCTTAGACTTGCAAGGCTCATTGCATAAAGTTTATGCATTGCTCATGGCTGAAAGCGTCTCAGCTATGATGTCACATTGTGCGGCTCTCCTATACATTTGCTGGGGGGGTACACTATGAATGTGCCATTACTAGAATTTTGCAGATTTCTTGATGCACAGTATGTAATTATCTCTGCTATGGTACTGATCCTCCTTGGCAGATATCTTGGAGTTTGTCATACATGCTTGTAATGGTTTGCCTTATGCGACCAATGTTTCTACTACTTTATGGCTGGCAAATTCAGTTGTCACAGATGCCTGTTATGAACGGTACCCTGAAGCATTTGGAGTTCATGATTCCATATGAGAAAGGCCGTTTTGGTGTTGTGGGACTTATCCATGCATTCTTTGTGGTATTCAGGTCACTTTGATTTACAGGTCCGGTCGCTTGAATTTTTATGCATTTCTCCTGGCAGTTCGATGCTTTGTCAGTATGTGGATTTTGGTTTCTATGTATGTAGGCTATTTGGGTATGGGTTATGCATGCTCGAGGAGATTGATGCTGCTCTGACCTGCAGGTTTGGGTTTAAGAATATAGTGCATTGCTCTCGACTGTTTATGTCTATGGTTCGGGGTTGTGATAGATTGGGCTCCCATGCATATGATTGGAAGTTTTCTGTGTCATTGCAATATTTCTACTGTTGTTGACGGAGTCTGGTGTTAACAGCAGAGTTTACCCCAATAATGCTTGTATTGCATGGATTGGATGTCGACATGCAACTGTAGCTTCCGTATCATTTTGCTTCTTGAAAGCAAATGGGCCATTCCTGGAAGGTGCTTTATGTACTTCAGTCCCAGCATTCTTGGATATAATAACAGTTTGTTTCTTGCTCATGTAAACTTGGTGCTTATTAATTCTTGCTGAATTGCTGTCTGGCTTCCCCTAAATTGACATCTTAGTTTGCTTAAAATGAGTGATTTCCCTGTAGGCCTTGCATTTTTTTCTGATATATCACTGGATAAGCTGTCAACTCTATGTATCAAAGTGGTAAACCTTCTCTGTGGTTCAGTTTGTTAGGATTCACGGGTTGTTTATTGTTTTAGATTTGAAGTAATAGGTCTGTGAAACTGGCTTGGGTTGATATATGTATACGCCAACCATTACCACGTGGGCGCATCATCATATCAGTTAGCACTAGGCTCTGTTGATGCACTATCTAGTAGTGTGACCAGTATGTTTTTTCACCCAGGTATTGTATACATAATTTCTATTTTCTACCTTCAGGCTTAACCTAGCGTTCAATAATGTAAAGTAAGGACGGGGTTGCTGTGTTTAGGACTATTTTGCTCACATCTATAAAATCTGTAATAGAAGTAATGTTTACCCAGGACATGGTTAAGAATCTGTGACCTTGCTTAGAATTCTGCTGGAAACCGTCTTCAACTTTCCTAACCGAAGGGGTTGTTCTTTTCCTTGCCCTCTTAGTATGACTGCCCAAGTAAAGTACCTCAAGCCAACAAACTTTTAAGTTCTAGTGGGAGGATTTGTTGGGGATAAAGGCTCGAAGGACTCTTCTTTTGTATATTTTGACACTTTCAGGTGATAGCTCTCTCCTTGAGCTTTTCAGACATATTTTTGTTATATTTGTGGACCTCAAATTGGGGAGTCATAGGCATTTACATTATTTTATGACAATAGGTCATTGGCCATGTGTGAACATGCCCAAATCTTATCAATAAGGCTTGGTTCTAAAACTCTCATAACTTGAATGAGATTTCTTCAACTTCAACTTCTCCATCTTCTTCTTCAAATTTCTGCATAGATTTCTCTCTACTTTCTCTCTCCTCATGCAGCAGCCCACTCCCTTGGTGTTTGGAGCAACTGCATATACCACCATGTAGCTCTCTGCATCCTCTTTCAACTGACATTTGAGGTTCGAGCTGTTCCATCACGACAAAGTTTCTCCAAATACTTTTTTACTTCAGCCTATGCTAAGCTGAAAGCATTCTCTTGCATTTGGGAGAATTCCATCGTGGAAAACCTTCATTTTTCGCAATACAAGTATTGCTTTTGGAGAATTACGTCAGCCCGTAGCAAAGCTGAAGCAAATTTTGAGTTTTTCAGAGAGTTTTATCGCGGAGACCTCTTCTATTGTGCTTCGTTTATTGCCATGTCATTTTCTGAACTTGCACTGCTGATCTTTCATGTGCTTGTCCCTTGTTGCATATATTCTCTTTTATTCAAAGTAGGAGTACATGTATAAAGATTGTGGAAGTACATATTTGTTGGAAACTTATTATAATCATATTATTATTACATATTTATTGGAAACTTAATACAACAAGTCATGTCTTTGATTTTATAGGACATTGTTGCAAAAATTGGACTTTTGTGAAAACCATCACCCGTTGACTCCATTTTGAGTCTATATATGTCTTTTGTGGTTGAAAAACAAAAGATGTGTTATTTTTGATGCAATTACAACCTGATTGAACTTTTTGCAAAAAAATTCAGAAATTGGTTTTATTAAGCTTTGAACAATTATTGGACTTAATTTCTCATCTATAGTTTTGTAGGTATTGTGCACACAACAATAAGTGAATTTTATCCTTTTTTAGTGAAATTTTGAAGCTCTCAATGTGCAAATATTTCTTTTAGCTACCTATGAAAATGCCACGCATGTAAATCAAGTGCAACTTATGCATAAGCTAGTGGCTATGTAGCTTGATGAGTCGAAAAGGGAAGGTGAACACCTATGTATTGTTATAGATGTCATGGACAAAGGAGATCTTCTGAACCTTATATTCCATGTGACTTTTGTATCTCATGATTTGTTCAGAATGAAGGGAAATCAATGCTATCCATTGTGTTTGGAACGTGCCAAAACCTTAAGATCGATTGTTTTCTTGCTTGATTTTGACATATAGAGACCATGCTTCAAATTGATGACATCATCAATGATATCATGAATTTGTAACCGCCCTTGAACCACCCTTGGAAAACCTATATAAGGAGGGGTTGACCACATTCATTCTCAGTCTTGCCAATACTAGTCTTGGGAGCTAAAGGAGTTGTGACCACCAAGTACTCTCTAAGTTCGAGTTCCAGTTCTTGTCTTATTCCTTGTTCTAGTCTTGTCTAGTCTAGATCTTGGACATGTGTTCTCTTATAATCTCGTAGTACGAGATCTTGTCGAGTTATTTCTTGTATCCAGTTCATCTCCTTAAAGGAAATTCTTGTAATCATGATATCTTGTTTCATACTTATAATCTTGGGTGGGATCTCTTGTATCATCTCTAGACCAGTTATCCATACCTATTAGTCTTGGGTTGTGGGACTTCTAGTATCATCTACATCTTCTTGTATCATTTTCCCTACGTGGTTGTTCTTGTAATCAGAAGTATATTTCCGAAATCTTGTTTAGTGTAGCCAGAGAGCACAATCTAGTGCTCCCTTGACAATAGGTACCCTCTCACAATTGCAAGACTTGGATTACCTTTAGATTACTTGCATTTGATGATAAGCTTAGGGCTATCTTCTTGTTGATTATTTTACTTGATCATGAGAAAAATTGGTTGTCACTTTCGATTAACCCCAATCTTACCTTTGATGGTGTAAGGATTTCTATTTGGAATGAGGAAATCAAGAGGAAAGTCAATGGAGAGGGTAGTGGTTCAACTCTATGGCTAGAGGAAGAATAGAAAAAAAAAGGTGGAAATGTGCATAGAAACAAGAGAAAAAACAAAGGCAATGCTCAAGTGATTTGCTCCAATGTGGTAGGAAAGGTTAGGAGACCTTATTGTAGATACTACAAAGCTTAACTAGAAAGAAAGAAAAACACATGTGACAAAAAGAAAATGGACACCAAGATTGAAGCACATGGAAGCTCGATGGACAAGGACAAAGACAAGATCAATGTACCTCTAGTGTTGTTATTGAAGAGCTATCAGATGTAGAAGATACTTTTTGTGCTACTATGGCAATAGACCATGCCAAATATAATGATGCTTTAGTTAATATTCATACCCAAGATACATAGATCACAAAGAGGGATTTGCTTGCTTACTTTGAATGATACTTTGTTGCAAACATGGATTGTGGATTTAGGTGCGTCATTCCATGTCATTCCTATTAACGAGTGTATTACTACTATTTATGTAGAAAGACATGGACATGTATATCTTGGGAATAACCATACTTGTTCTATTGAAGGTATTGACACAATGCATCTCACTATAGATGGCACTAATGAGTTGGTTTTGCATGATGTAAGATATGTACCAAGCATCAAGAAATACCTATTGTCTGTTGGGCAAATGGATATGCATGGATATAGTACCCTCTTTGAATAGGGGTCATGGAAGCTTATCAAAGGCTCTAGGCAGATTGTTAAAGGTACAAAGAAACGAACTCTTTATTGCTTGCATGGTAAAGCCTTGCTTGACAAGTTTATTGGTTTGGTCGAAATCCATTCACGTATTGGATTTATGGCATAAAGGCTTGGCCGCATGAGCCAAAAGGCCTTGATAAACTAAGTAATTTGGACAAGTTTGATGTTGAAGGCTCAAAACTTGATTTTGGTGATGAATGCTAATATGGTAAGCAAGTGAAGAGTTCTTATTACTTGGGTGTCTCTCATAAGTCTAATGTATTACATCTTGTTTATTCTGATGTTTATAGCACGCCTACCAAATCTATGGGAGGTGCACTTTATTTTGTTTCTTTTGTTGATGACTAATCTAGGGAGGTTCGGGTTTATTTGTTAAAATCTAAAGAAAAAAGCCTTTGCTTCATTTAAAAAATTTCATGCATTTGTGGCCACCCAAACAAGTAGAAAGTTGAAATACTTATGTATTGATAATGGGGTTGAGTTTACGAGTGCTGAATTCAATAGATTTTGTGAAAATTCAAGTATTAAGAGGAAGCTAACAATCATGCCCCTCTTCTTACGGTGTGATTGAAAGGTATAATAGGACTTTATGTGAGAGTGGGATGCATGTTGACCACAACTAATCTCCCTCATGGATTTTGGAGAGAGGCTTTGAAACTGGTTGAGTTTCCCAAAGGTAGGAAAAAATTCCTAACAAGTGGGTATAAAAAATCAAGACTGCGGATGACAAACCCAAGAATAAGGAAAGGCTAGTTGGGAAGGCATATGCCCAAAAAGAGGGCATTAATTTCCAAGAAGTCTCGCTGGTGGTTGAAATGACCACGTTACTTGTGTTATTTGCTCTCACATGTGCCTTGGATTTGGAGTTATTCCAAATGGATGTTAAAACAACCTTTTTGCATGGTGATTATATGAAGACTGGTACATGAAACAATGACTAGGATATGCCATTCTTGGAAAAGAGCACATGGTATGTTAGCTGAAAAGGAGCTTATATGGGCTGAAACAAGCCTCGAAACAGTGGTACAAGAAGTTTGATGCATTTATGCTCAAACATGGGTTCAAAAGAAGCCATGCACACCAATGTTTGTCCACTAAAAAGGATGAAAATGGAAGCTCAATCATTCTTGCGCTATATGTAGATGATATGCTGCTTGATATGAAAAAAAGGAACACTCGAAATGCTCTAAAACAACTGAACTCTGCATTCTGAATGAAAGACCTTGGGGAAGCTGAGCATATACTTGGTATGTGAATAAAGAGGGATAGGCAACAACATACTTTGCATTTATCCCGAGAAAGTACATTGAAAAAGTACCAGATAAATTTACTGTGGTTGATGCTACGCCTCTTGCAGTGCCATTGTAGGCATGTGTTAAGCTTTCCAAGGATGACTGTCCTAAAAATGATGATGCAGCCAACTACGTGAAGAGTGTTCCACATGCATCAGCTTGTGGTTCTCATATGTATGCTATGGTTGTGTCATATTATGGATGCACACCCTTTTGGGTGAGGTGGCACAGATGCCACATGGCATCATTAGAGGCACTATGTCGTTTTGGTAGAAGCAAGGAATTCAAGAGGGAACAAGCTCTCATGAGTTTATATGCTTGGGCGTGGTTGGGAGGACAGAAGAACGCAACTCTGTGTGGTTTGACCTCAAGAATCGTGTGTGATCGTAGGTGGTAGAACAAGGATGAAGTAATCATTGACAGCTGCCGCGATCGACATCAACAAAAGAGTTATCTATCAATTGGTATCAGAGCGCGATCATGGGCGTGCAACCGTTGTAGCAGGACGAGGGATTCGAACCCACACCATCCTTTTGGGAGGCACTTGCCTTATCCAAGATTGCTCAGCTTTGAGGTGTCCATAACTTGGCGCTGACAGATCATGTACACATGCACAAAAATTGGTAGTCCTCAACGACATGAACAAAAGGCGGGGGAGTTTTCTCCGGCTTGTGAAGTTGTACAATAGAGATGAATGAGATCTTAAAGGTTAAATTGTTCACTTTTCACTCTTCATCACATTGATTTATTGTTTTCCTCTTCATGGAGCTGCAAGAGAAAGAGGAAGACAGATCTCTCCTCGTCATCCATAGCTATGTGCAATGATCGAGAGGATCTCTCGGACGTGCATGTGGAGTTATGTATGTAAGGATGGAGACATGAGCTCATTTGCCAAGAATTTATCGAAAAGGGAAATACCGCCTCTAGCACAAGTATGAAAATTTTGGTTATTTTTAGGAATTAAAAGATAAATGTCCGACTCTTTGAAAAGGGCAAGGAAGGGTTTGCGCATCGAATTCTTTGAGGGAAATCATATTTATGGAGAGTATGGAGTATGTACTCTCATCTAGAGTCACGAAATCCCTCAAAATACAAGAAAGCACAAGCTATATGTATCTCCAAGTAGGTATGTTCATGATTTTTCACATAAATTTCAGGAGCTATTTTTGACTAGTAACCATTTTGGGGAAGGGAAATGAAGCAGGATTTTTCTTGGTTTGGTAGGAAAAATCATGCACACCTATAGTCTAGTGTATTGACTTCCATATACAATTAAGAAATCCAAAATATACCTTAGTTTGATGGGAGTTTGAAGCTCCACAAAACCCCCCTTACATCACAGTTTGAGAAAAAATTTCAGCACCTCAATTTAAGAAATTCCCATTTTGGAAGAGGGGAAAAGAGGTGTAATAGCTATGGATGCATAGGAAAAAGTATATATACTGAGAATATGGTGTATGTACTTCATAATGGAATCATTAGATTCATCAAAATAATAAGTTACGAAGGAATTATACTTCCTTAAAAACCCCCTTCCTGCATTTTTTTGGAATGTTAAATTTTGCCAAACTCCACTTTTGGGAGTAAGAAAAGAGACCATTTAATAGGCTTCCCATGGATTATTATATACATACATGAAGTATTGTATATGAATTATCATGGAGAAGAAAAAAATCCAAGAAAAATCCACATTAGGAGTGGATTAGAAGCTTGCTAAGAGCTCCCATTTAAGTTTTTACATGAAAGTAAAAATCTTGATTTAGGCCTCTTTTGGGGAGCGAATTAGCATGCATGAACGGAGGATTTGGAAAGTTGAAAATAGGCCAAAGCATCTTCATATGTTTCTCTCTGAGATTATGGAGAGAATTTTAAGATTTGCATGATGGAAGAATGCTTTGGAGCACCCCAAAAATCATATTTTCACACTTTTTCCAACCCCTCCAACAGTCCACTAGTTTAGCATGTCCCACTTGGAAAGGCCATATCTTGGGCTAGAAAACTCCAAATTGGACGTGCTATGGCTCGTTTCGAAGAGCACAAGTCTATTTTCAGTATATGAGAAAGAATCTTGGAAAAAAATGTATTTTTGCAGGTTTGTATAGCTCTGCAAAGTTTGAACAGTTTTTGACGACTACCTTCCGGGAGCCATATCTTTCAAACTGGGAAGGCGATTTGAGTAATTTCAATTCGAGCTCTTTGCACATGCTATATATTTCAGTTTATGAACATTTGCAGGTCCTAAAATGATCTTTGCAGGTCTAAGGAGAAATTACAAATGCATTTTTGTTGGGGTAAAATTGCATTATTTTAGTAATCATCTGACCATGCTTTATGTTTTGGGGAGTGCTCCGATGTTTTCGGACACTTCAAAGTTTATGTTAGGACCTGAGGAGGAAGGTTCAAACGTCTCGAAGCTTGTCGAGAACGATTGGATGCATGCAATTCCAAAACCAAAATACTCAGGGACGTATGCTTTATGCTGCAATCATTTTACTTTATCTTATGGCATGTTCTGTATGTACATGCATAAATTGGATTGCATACATCAAATGTTGATCATTGTTTAAATTCTAAAGTATGGATGGACAGGAGAGAAGCACACTTTTTGATTGTTTGCAAGAAATAGGATTGCAGAAACTATATGGCTATGCAACACAGATAATTGTTGCTAGCAATTGCTTTTATGTTTTTGCAGGTTATGGAGTCTATATATGAGTTTATGGCGTGCATGCCATGGGCCTGTCAAACCCTATGTTATTGGGTGGCCTATGTGCCATTGAGCTATTGGTTATAATTTTTTTTGGGATTCCATTTCTTGGGGAAATGTTATCGAAAATTTTTCCCCCTCATGGCGTTATAAACGCACTTGCCTTTAGGTAACAATGTTATGGCATGATAACATGCCCTTTCTGAAAACTTCAATAAGGTGTAGGCATGCTTATAAGCATGTATTTGATTGACTTAGTACCATCAGAGTATTATACATAAGGCAACTTCAGTAGTAACAGGATCCCTACACATAATCCTTATGGATTTAGACCATAGGATTGCTAAGGGAAGGAGCTACACCTTCACCATTAGTAACATGCACGAGCAATCCTATAGGTTTTAGGAAGTTGCATACAGGAACAGGAGATATATTTATGATAATCTCCAAAGTAGTGAAGATTTAATTATCTTCACAAGAGTCTCACAGTATGATTAGGAGACTATGGGTATTATCAGAAATACCCAAAGAGTGACTAGTTTCACTCATCCACATCACTTGGCCAAGTAGTGAAGCATTTCTGCTACACTACAAAGGAAACCAATTAGATGGGATCACAGAGATGGGTTTCATGAAACAACATCGACGAGTGTTTATATGATTCGAGTGATGGTTAGGAAGGCCAGAGGTATGGCACAAGCTCTATGATTCAGAGCATAGATCCGTTAGTTAAGAGTAGTTGGGATACCCAATATATATATGTATATTGGGATCTACAAAGAGGTACCTAGGCTCAGTCTTGGTACCTAGGAACAAGTTGGTTTGGAACAAAAAGGGATATCTATTGTCACATATTGACTAGAACCAAACTGACTAGTTCGAGGACATGGGACTCATTTGAGTCCACCGATATGATTTTAGGATATGGGATTCATTAGAGTCCACTTGCATATGCCATTACATAGAATATATATTCAGTTTAGTGTAGGTATGGTACCATGAATTGGAAGAAGTTTTCACTGGTATGGGACGGTGAAAATGACTTCCCTTTGAGCACTCTTCTTCTATGGCCAGGGAGAAAAGGACTCATCATTCATGGCGATATGTCTCACTAGATCATAGGAGAGCACATCTAGTTATCCTTCATAGTTTAGGGAAGATTTATTCTTCCAGCAGAGAATGTGATAGGTGATTTTATCACCATTGGTATCACATACTCATTTTGAGTTTTTCAGGAAGGATAATTCCATCAGTTTGATTGGATCGTATAGATCCATGCACAGAGTATGGTTGGCAGAGATAGTTCTTTATTATGGATACACGTGTTTACGGTATCATGTCATATCATTGCTGACCATTTTAGTAGAGGGCTTTGACCCTTATTAGGAATTTATTTTCTCCACTCTTCACTACATACACCTTCATTAGTTAGGGGAGATCTATTCTCCATCTTCATAGGAATATGTGTAATGAGGGATTATGCATTAGTTATGGAAGAGAGGACTAAATAAATTCATGAATTTCTCTTTTAGGAAAGGAGAAAGTGGGAATAAACTCAGAGATCCATGAGAGATCTCACTTTAATTCAGTGGTCTCACTTTAGCTCCTACTCTTTAAGAGAGAAAGAAGGAAAGGAAAACATGATTTCTTCATAGGAGAAGAATAGATTATGTTTTCCTTTAGACAAAAGAGGTGTTAGGGAAACATCTCTTAGTCTTTATTTCAGAAGGAATTCATTTACTCTACTTTTTAGTATAATTTTCCCTCACACGGGAGTTTCTTTCTCCACTATTTTGGGAGGAAAAGTATGGAGAACTTATGTGCATCTTCTCAACTATGGATGAGTAGAGAAAATGGATCCAACAGAATCTCTTCAAAGGGAAAGGGAAAGTGGAATAGGTTCCATTGCTAGAGCTCTTTTCCTTAGAAGAGATTGAATAGAGAGAGAGAGAGAGAGAGAGAGAGGGAGGGAGAGGGAGAGGGAGAGGGAGAGAGGGAGAGAGAGAGAGAGAGTTTCACTTTCTCACTTTTAGGTTGTCTAGATAGAAGTGGCACTCTTCTATCAAAGGCAAGAGGGAGATCAACTAATCATGATGGTTAGATTGAGTCTCACTTGTAAACTCTAGAGAGGAGTAGTTATGTTACTCCAGTGACTGTCTTTGACTAGATGAGATGATCTAGTTATTGACATTAGTGAGGCTGGGAGTAGAGATATGACTCTTCTCTTTAGGGTTTATAGGAGATAGAGATATATCTAACCTATGAGGATACCAAACTCTTAGTTGGTGTTACATCATGAGTATGATGAGTAAACATCAGTTAGGAGGATGGGTACTTAGGGATTATCTGAATCTCAAAGGCAATGCTTTTGCATTCATATGGCAAACTACAGGGAAGAGAAATATTAGAGTTTGCACAAGTGCCAATAGATGCTCTTCCAATAGAACTTAGTCCATCGGTAATGGATGAAAAACCACAGACTTCTTGGTTGGTGAAATGTAGAGATTGCATTTTACTACCATGAGCTAGATGATGGAATTGCATAGTCACAAGGTAGTTTAGAGGAAACTATTACTTGTGAGCACACTCAAGGTTAGGAAGACCTGGAGTGTTATGAAGGCAATCTATCATTTAGCCTTAAATGGGTTTGGAGTCACTTGTTATGAGACTTTGTTCTATATTTCATAGGATTCTATGGTTTACTATCTCCATTATGATATAGTCAAGCTTATAAGTTTGGCACTTTACACTTGCTTCTCATACTATTACTCCATAGAGGATACATCATATGGACTTAGGTCATTTGGATGATGTTGTATGTTATGGGAGTGATAGTTGGGAGATAGTAGGCACCACTCAGATGGTTTCCCACCTTTGATGATCTCATATGAGACTTCTTAAGAGGAAGGATATGGGGAAACAGCACACAGAGATGACCATGTGCATAGAGTACATGGGGTTCAGGGGAGTCTGAGCATTTACTTCTACCATTACGGACATTTCATCTACATTTTCGAGGTAAAAATGCTTTCAAGGGGAAGGAAATGTCATATTATGGATGCACACCCTTTTGGGTGAGGTGGCATAGATGCCACATGGCATCATTAGAGGCACTGTGTCTTTTTGGTAGAAGCAAGGAATTCAAGAGGGAACAAGCTCTCATGAGTTTATATGCTTGGGCGTGGCTGGGAGGACAGAAGAAGGCAACTCTGTGTGGTTTGACCTCAAGAATCGTGCGTGATCGTAAGCGGTAGAACAAGGACGAAGCAATCATTGACAGCTGCCGCGATCGGCATCAACAAAAGAGTTATATATCAGGTTGTCACTTGGCGAGACACTCCTCATGCAGTGGGAGTTGTTAGCAGGTTTATGGCTAATCCTGGCAAAGCTCATTGAGAGGCAGTCAAATCTATCTTGAGATATTTGAAAGGGACCAAAGCTAAAATGCTTATGTTATGGAAATGGTCCATTAGAGTTGAAAGGATTCTATAATTTAGACATGGAAGGTGATGTGGAGTCTTGATACTAGTAAGTCCACAAGTGGCTATGTATACATCCTTGCATGTGGTGCTATTTCAAGGTGCTGTAGACTTCAGAGGATAGTTGCACTATATATTGCAAAGGCTGAATATATTTCAACCACATAGGCTTCCAAAGAAGCCATTTGGTTAGCTCACTTGTGCATTGAGTTTGGGATGCCAAAAAAGGCACCTGTTCTTGGATGCTATAGCCAAAGTGCCATATGTTTGGCAAAGAATGCCATGTTCCATACTCGCATAAAGCATATTGATGTGAGATACCACTTCATTAGAGAGGTGTTAGAGGATGGCCTGATCACTTTGATCAAGGTCAATACTTCATGGAATCTTACTAATGTTCTCACTAAGTGTCTACCAAAGGCACAACATGAGCTATGTATACAGATGGTAGGACTTGTTTAGCTTAAAGGAGCCTCTTTGGTCCTTTTAAGTGGGAGGTTGTTGGGGACAAAGGCCCCAATGACTCTTCTTTTGTATATTTTGATCCTTCCAAGTGATAGCTTTCTCCGAGAGCTTTCTAGACGTATTTTTGTTATAATTTATGGACCCCAAATTGGGGAGGCATTTACATTAATTTATGAATTTCGGTCATTAGCCATGTGTGATCATACCCAAGTGACCTAAAAGTCACTTACCAATGAGACTTGATCTTAAAACTCTTGTAACTTGAATGGGACTTCTTCAAATTTAGCTTCCCCATCTTCTTCTTCAAATTTTTGCGCAAGTTTTTCTCTCTGCTTTCTTTCTCCTCACGTACCAGCGTGTTTGGAGCAATGGAGCACACCACCACATAGCTTTCCACGTTCTCTTTCAAGATTCATCTCCTCCATTTAGCAATGGAGATTGTAATTTTTATTATTCTCCTTCCTTAAGTGTATAGGATTAACACTAGGTGAACAACCAATAGCGGGAGCATGCATGAGGACCTTTCTTCTCAAGTTTTTATAATTGTACTAACAATGTTTGCACTTGGACGGTGGTAGGTATCAATCCACTATCTCCTTGTCTTTTTTTGTTTTGTAGTGTTTAGGTGGGAGTAAAGAAAGTGGTGGACTTAATGAAGGATGATTAGATGATAGAAATTAGAATTGAGTTGGAAACAAGATGTTTCCAATCGATCAATAATACAATCATTCAAATGTCGCCTCCCTTTTTTTAAGTTTGTTTTCTAGTTTTATTTGTTACTCTTTTGATCTTGGGATCCATGACATTATCTAATCCATACTAGAGTTTTTGTAGGAGGTCGTTCATGAAAACATACATACATTTATATGTATGTGTGTGTGTTTGTGTTTATATGTATGCATGTATGTATACATAAATGTGTGTGTGATGTATGTATATATAAATCTGTATAGTGGCATTCTTGTTTGGTAGATTTTTTTTTTTGGGAAACCTTGTATATTTCAGTTGGTGATGTGTTAGTTAAATAATGCAAATGGAATTTCTATGGATACAAATTATGTTGTTTTCTTTGCTAATTTTTATCTTTTCACTTATGAATTTGAATTTATGGAAATATTTTTTACATAATATTTGTCCTATCATTTTACAAAAAGCTTTCTAACATTAAATGCTTTCTAGATGATCTATTTGTTCTTGTTTTTAGTTGTTTCCAAGATTTTATTTATTTAAATAATGATATATCTCGTGGTCATATTTATCCCAAAGGCTTGTGTGGATTGAATTGTACTTCAAATAATGATTATTATGCTTTGCTAGATCTAAAAATATTTCAATCTCCTTTTGGTCTGGAAGTAGATATTTATTATAAAAAGTTAAAACCAGAATTTGTTAGCATTTTCCATAAAAATGATTCAAATGCCTCCTATTGAATTAAATATTTATCATTTAACAAAATATGGTGTTGTTTGCTCTTGATTGTTTAGATTTTTTCATCTTTGTTCAAGCTTGTCTTCATTTGTAGGTCAATGTTGTCAGCTAATCTCATCGCTTGTTCAAAAAAAAAAATCATTCAATAAAAAGGTTAGGTCTTTCTTACTTTGTATTATGTAACAAGTTCATTCGTGGTTCTTCTTCTTTTCATTTGTTCAAATTGATCATTCGTGTTCAATAAATAATCATTCAAGAAAAAGGTTAGGTCTTTCTTGCTTCCTATTATGTAACAAGTTCATTTGCGATTCTTTTTCTTTCCATTTGTTCAAATTGATCATTCATAAATTCAATAGATAAGGGGAACTTTCTAAACATTTAAGTTAGATTTTTGTGTGTTCTCTCTCTTTATATTTCATATATTTAATCTCTTTGTTTCTTTATTCATTCATCCTTTTGACTTTTTGATTATCTATCTATCTCTCTCTCTCTCTCTCTCTCTCTCTCTCTCTATATATATATATATATATATATATATATATATATATATATATATATATATATATATATATATATATATATATATATATATATATATATATATATATATATATATATATATATATTGGGAATCATTTTTATTTGTTTATTTTTAATGTTTATTCATATTTTCATTTTGACATGACTTATTATTTTTTTATAGTTATTTTAATGTAAAATTATTATTTATATTTGCTTTTTATGCAAGGATTTGCCTTCACATCAAGAAGTGGTAGAAACTCGACTAGTTGGCTTTATAAAATGTCTTTATTTAGGACTCTTTGTTTAAGCCTTCATCTACTCTAAGGCATTGATGATGTAAAATAGGGATGTCATATCTATTTTTATAAGGCTTAAGCTATGCATGCTAAAGTTTGAATTCTGATACTTTTTTTTGGATAAACATAGAAGTTGAAAATTTTCTTTTTGTTTTGTTTTGTTGTTGTTAAGAATATATTATTTTTTTTGTCAATTTATATATATATTCTCCAAAATGGTTTGAAGTCAAGGTACGTGGAGGCTTGCAATAGCAAGGTATGACTAACTGTCCAAATTGAAAACTGATGTACAACAGCAGAAAAACTCAAAGATCTATGAAAAATTATAATACAAATACTCAAAAACTCCAAGTGAAATCACTCAAAAAGACCTCATAATGACTGAGATATGAAAGTTTGAAGAGAGGTATGTCTCTATCCTCAACCATGGCTTTTGGGGCAAGTGGTTAGCCCATCATACTCGTTGTCGATGGGTCTTGAGTTCAATTCCCACAACTATAGGTAACGACACTCAGTTGCATTGGGCCTTTGGTTTGATGGATCTCTCTCTCTCTAGAGGGTGGATGATTTTGAGTCTCCACTATAAATTTTAGTTATCCTTGTTCAGGAAGTAGATGCTTCATCTCCAAAAGGTCCCTTAGTTGATTGCACTCTCATGTCTTTTTGATGCCTCCAACATTGTTCTATAGGGTGGTCCCCTTGGCAATTGCAACATGCAGGCTATAGATCTTGAAGAGGTTGACTTGATCTGCTTGAGGAGCTTGGATGCATTTTGGGGGATGGGGAGGGCACTTTGACCTTGACCGCGATGGTTCTCAATTAGTCTTTGCTAAGATGGAGTTTGGTTTGTAGAGGTATTGGCTTCTAGTTTTTTTCATGGCCCTTGGTCATTGGACTTTGATTGTCAGTTGGAATATGCATCATTGATGCATTTGGCAATGTGTATTGCCTCCAAATTTTGGGGGTTTTGTTTCTAGAATTCTTTGTGATAGTATGGGGAGCATCCATAAAGAAAGCCATGTAAGCTGTCCACATCTGACATACTGGAGATGTGAGCATAAACTTTTGATATTGTGAGACATAAGGGTCGATGAACTTTTCTTGGCGAAGGCTCTTCCACTCGTCTCTTGATTGAAAGGCCTCATTCTAGGGGACAAAGTAGTTGTTGAGGGCACTTTTAAACTGATGCAAACTTCTCCAAGCTTGCGTCTTATATTCCACCATGTACTAGGCCGTTGCTTCATCACGAAGGAATTGGTGGACAATCTGCACCCAGTTGTTGTGGCCAACATGGAGGATATGGAGGTAGCACTGCATTTTGTTGATCCATCTATTGATGGTAATTGAGTTGTGACCACCTTGGTATTCTTTTGGTGGGTTTGGCTTGAAGAGGGGCAAAGGAGTCCTGGTCATCTATATTGTCTAGTCGCAGTTGGTTGAGAGGGAATTGTTGATAGGGTCAGGGATTGCTTGAGGGTTTGGTTAGGAGTTTGATTGTGGGTTTGGCTCATTGGTTCATAAGACTTTTTCAATTAGGTTGGATAACCGAGCAAGCAAATCTTCCAACCGGTTGATTCAATCATTTACATGGTCTTGATGTGATTCGGTTTGGTAGGGGTCTAGTTGGGGGTTTGTTTCAAGGTCTTGAAGGCATTCGTGAAGGTTGACATTGGTGAGTAGTAGCCGGTTGATTTTGGCTTCTAAGGCCTCTCCTTGAGCGTGATGGAATCTTCGTCATTTGTTGACATTGTGGGTATGCTCTGCCTTTGATTTTAGACCGATAGGACCATCTTCAAAATCGTCAACCATCGTGATCGAGAGCCTGATGGTGACAACTAGGTGGAAAATGAAGGTAGCAACGTGAGTGGATAGCGGGAGGGCGCGATGAGGGCAAGAGTGAATGATGATGGTGAGAGAGCGCGATGGCAGTGGGAGAGTGCGATGGTGGTAGGAGAGCACCACGATAGAAGGAGAGCACGATGGTGGTAGTTAGACATGCTGATGGAAGGATGAGGGAGGGGGCAGCGAAAGCAAAGTGCATTGATGGTGGAGCGTAGGGATGGGGGCACGTGAGCACACTGACAGTGAGGCATAGCGATGGTGGCATGTCGGCACACTAACAGAAGGATGTGTCGATGACGGCACGTGGGCACATCGAGAGCGGCATTTAGGGTAGGGGAAAAATGGGGGGAGGGGAGGAGGATAGCACCCGTGAAGAGGGTGGGAGGGATGGGAGAAACATATGTGCGATGTCAAGGACTCACCCAAGATGGGCCTAGGATGTTGATGGCACTGCCAACACTGGTGTGACAATATGCCTGTCCAAAGGCTTCCCCTCGGTTTGTGCTTTGATGCCACTTGAGACGTCTTGGAATGGCCCAAATGCCCAAGGCCTGCAAGAGGGGAGACCCAAGGCGTGCACAAGAAAACATACACAAAGACCCAAGGTGTTTGCCAAAGAAAGATTTTTGTATTACTTTCAAACATGATTACAAGGGATTGCAAAGAGAGCTTGGATAAGGGGAAGCGGCATCTAGGTGCACTACTACCCCTTATAGTTATGCACAATTCGTGTTGTAGGGTAAAGCTCCAAGGCACTGAAATGGTCTGGATAGAAAAACAAGGGCTTTGGCACTCCCCCTCTCCTCTCCCTTCTCCCTTCTCCCTTCTCCCTTCTCCCTTCTCCCTCTCCCTCTCCCTTCTCTCTTCCTTCTCCCTCTCCCTCTCCCTCTCCCTCTCCCTCTCCCTCTCCCTCTCCCTCTCCCTCTCCCTCTCCCTCTCCCCCTCCCCCTCCCCCTCCCCCTCCCCCTCCCCCTCCCCCTCCCCCTCCCCCTCCCCCTCCCCCTCCCCCTCCCCCTCCCCCTCCCCCTCCCCCTCCCTCTCCCCCTCCCTCTCCCTCTCCCTCTCTCTCTCCCTCTCCCTCCCCCCCCCCCCTCTCTCTCTCTCTCCCCTCTCCCTCTCCCTCTCCCTCTCCCTCTCCCTCTCCCTCTCCCTCTCCCCCTCCCCCTCCCCCTCCCCCTCCCCCTCCCCCTCCCCCTCTCCCTCCCCCTCTCCCTCTCCCTCTCCCTCTCCCTCTCCCTCTCCCTCTCTCCCTCTCCCTCTCCCTCTCCCTCTCCCTCTCCCTCTCCCTCTCCCTCTCCCTCTCCCTCTCCCTCTCCCTCTCCCTTTCCCTCTCCCTCTCTCTCCCTCCCTCTCTCTCTCTCCCTCTCTCTCTCTCCCTCTCTCTCTCCATCTCTCTCTCTCTCTCTCCATTTACACACTTGTCTACTCTCCCTTGATCCACTCTCATCCCTAGATACACTCATGTCACATATCACCACCATCCTACATGACTCAACCCTATACAACTTTCCATACCACACACATGCATGCCCTCACACATGGGATCCATGCCCAAAAATTATTGGTATGATGCAGATTGTCATGAGCTAAGGAAGCATCTAGACATCTTAGAGCATAGAGGGGATATCACACGCAGAGAGACTAGCACCGCATGCAGAGCCATACTCATAGTAAGTGACGATAATGGGAGGGGACAATATTAGGATATCTATCACTTGCTCGTGAGCTAGGATAGTGCAGTGGCATGGTGACATGAGAGAGGAGACAACAGACACCCATTTAAGATTTGAGCACTTGGCATAGCTATGCATAGAGCCTATACCAGATCCTAGTCCAGCCTCGCATTTCGAGGCCACAGAGCTCATGCCCTACTATGTTTGATTTCTTCACATCAACTATGGTGAGTTGCACCATTTCCCATATACAACATGGAAAGGCATATGACCAATTTGGTTTACATGTAGAGCATCTCATCTATGGGTGCGCGACTCTAGCACCACTCATTACCCATCTCTTCAATCGAGCACTGGTTCAAGGGTTCCCTAACTCATGGATTGAGCATACCATTGTGCCCATTCATAAGTAAGGTGATATTATGGATCCAATCACATACCAAAAAATCATGATTGGCCACATATTGGCCAAGTTATATGGGGCAATGCTAGAGATAGAGTTGAGCACTCTTGCGGAGAGGATGAGTATCAAGGCTCTAGGACACACAGGACTCAAACGAGATTACTCTACCATTGACCACATCTTCATGCTAAGATGTCTGATCAAATAGGCACGAGTGAGGAAGAGGAGATTATACTGTTGCTTTGTTGAATTCTACAAAATCTTTAACATAGTTCTCAAGGAGCGGTTTTTTAGATGTTTACTCAATATCAAAGCTCTAGAGGAGATGATATGGGGGATCTAGGCCTTATATGAGAGAGTATTAGGTAGAGTCACTTGCCCATGCAGCTTATCTGACTCACTTGCTAGCACTATCGAGGTGAAGCAAGGATGCCCTCTCTCACCTATCCTCTTTGGTCTATACATTAACAAGATAGTGGAATTCATCCATTAGGAGGTAGGGGAGGGCATCGAGGTATGAAGAACCAATGTCCACATTCTTTTATATATTGATGATATTGTGCTAGTTTCAGAGTATGCAGAGGGTCTACAACATCACTTACACGACCTAGACGATTTTTGTACACATAGAGGGCTATCAGTGAACCTTGGTAAAACCAAGTTTTTTTATCTTCCATACATAAGCACAGGTGAGGAGACATAGTTCTTTCACTGTAGCACATGGATTCATTGAGGTAGTCGAATCATATGTCTACTTGGGAGTGACATTTACAATAGTCTCTACAATTTTCTACTTATCTTAGGTAGCTTGTGATTGCATCATGTGAGGATACAGAGCACTAGCTTTGATGGAGAGACACTGCCACTAGGCACATTTCCAGGAGCCCACTAAGGGGTGGCTCGTTGACACTTTGGTTATCCCAACACTCATGTATGGAGCACCCATATGGGGGCCAGGATTAGCCGCATCATCATGGACAACATTGGAGAGACCACAGATTCTCATGATTGCAAGACTCATCCGCAACAAATCTTTGGTACCCCAACCATCACGACACTTCAAGATCATCACACTTGGACCATCGCATCACGTCCATAGCACATCATCATGATGACCTTATACCATCATGATGGGCATACACCATTGCGATGATTCACGTGAGATCAAACCATTGCGATTGGCTCATGCCATCATGATGACCTTAGACCATCACGGCTAGATCATGCCATCATGACGGTTCACTTGAACGTTGACCACCGCAACAAGATTAGGCCATTGCATCACACTCATCTCATACCATCGTGATAGTTCAAGACCATCACGATGACCCATAAGTTGCAGACCATCGCGATGATTCCCCACCACACCATCGCGATTGTGTCAGACCATTGAAACACAATTTTAGGGTTTTATTTCTTGGTAATTTTTAGGCTAGCTTTGGGTGATTTTGCAAGCAAAGTGTGTGTATTGAAGGACCTAGTACATGTTCAAAGAAGTCCTAATTTAATTTCTCATCAACAAAAGTTTGATCTAAACCTGATTTTTAATAGGGCTTTTAGAGCATCCGGGGCAAAGCAAAGTGCAAGGCAAGACAAAGCTTGAGAAGCATGTCTTCTTGGGCAAAAGAGCAATCAATGAGGCATCGGACTTGAGTTTGGAAGAATTCTCAACCCCCTCAATCAGTTGCTAGCTCAAGCTAAGTGTGAGCAATGCTATTGATTGAATTGTGGTCACGATAGGAACGATTCAAGTACAAGACACATCAATCACTCAAGTTTAAGCTCAAATTGAGACACCTGGATGAAAAACCTAAAGGGAAGGAACATTATTTTAATGGTGTGATAACTTAAACCCAAAATGAAAGATGATTCGCGACGTATATAATTGGACAAGATAAGAAATTAAAAAGAGTAAAAATGAGCCAAGTGATTGAGAACAAAGAAATAGAAGTAACGACTAGTCACATTGAGTGCTAGAGGGAGATAAATTCATGAACGTTAGATCAAGAAAGTGCATAGGAAAAGTAGATAGATGTAGCATTAGGTCATTTGAAGTAAGTGTGAAAACCACAACACGATCTTGGGCTCAACAAATTAGTAGTTGCCCTTACGATTTGAGCTTAGAGACAAGCGAGTCAAAAATGGCCTATAGCATGGAGAGACAAAAGGGAGGATCAAGTGTAGCATATTTAGAAAGACCTGAAGGACCTTATAGAACTTAGTTAGAATACGTCTGAACCAACCACTTAGGTGCTTACATCTATGAGGATGGTTTGAGAAGGTCGATTTTTCAGTTGCAAAACCATGACCAACCCATTGGATTGGAATATTCAGTGGTTAAATTTGAGATGAATGCATACATAGACAAGGAGGGAACAATGTACATTATTACCAATCAGCCTAATTGCACTAATGAATTTGGGACAATCATTCTCGAGGCGAAAGTAGGGACCCAAGAACAAGAACCATTAGAGAGTGAACGTAGGACACCAACAGGGAAATCAGTGTTGACAAGGATGTTAAATCCAAAATGGATCCTTCAAGATAACAAAAGCATTGAGTTATTTCTCAACAAAGAAACGGATGAAGCATTTTGGAGGTACAAGATGGAGCAACCAAGTGAAATAGGAACAATGACAATGTACAAATTCAAGGACCCTGAGATACATGGAAAAGTAGTGTATTTAGAAAACACATCAGAACAAGTGTTCATAGTATTCAAACATGGGAGACATGCCTATACATGGAGGGCAGAATTGGTATTCCCCCCACCATGAGCTAATGTGGCCTTTAGCCACTAAGGAGTAGGAACGTCCATGTCTCATGGCTCCCAAAGAGAGAAAGGCAAGGAGAATCCAGAAGTGAGCTTTGCTTACACCTTAGGAAGAGACCGATCAACACTGGAAACTGATAGAATGGAGAGATCGAGAGAACCAAGATTACAAGGTGGTAGAGATGACTTTCCTCTACCTAATCCCTGAGAGCACCCAAGAATATTGAGCCCTACCTAGTTAGTGAAGTCGATGAAAAATTATTTTAACAGGACAAGAGATCCCTATGACCATGTCATTGAGTTCAAACAAATGCTAAGAGCCGAACAGGTGGACGATATGTTCACCCAAAACAATGCATTTGGACTCATGCTGAAAAACACGACGTTAACTTGGTTCCAAACCTTATAGCAAAGGCAATTTAGGGATATTCATAATTTGTTAGAATCTCTCAATACTAAATTCTCTAAAAGTGGATTCAAGCATTATACTTCTTCATTAATCCACAGTTTCAAATAGACCCCCAAGAGATAGTCAAGCTTGCAAGTCAAAGATTTAGACACTATATTGAGAGATGCTCAATGCCTAAACTACCCACTCAAGCCAAGCAAGTATCTTTGTTTTTGGATGGGCTATTGAGCTCCAAATTACAATCCTATGTATACTTGAAGGAACCCAAAACACTAGAGCAATGTGTGAGAGTCTTTTTAGACATTGAGGACAACTTAGGAGATGAGTTAGAACTCTCCAAAGTCTAAAAGGATACAGATAGTTCTACCCATTCTTCCTCTAAATATTTGGGTTCCATAGAAGACCTAGTTGAGAAGGTAGCCCAAAAGTTAGGAGTCTTGAGCAAACAAATACCCAAGCTAACTTCAATCAAATGTTGTTACACCTGTGGCGATGATCATATGGCAAATGTTTGCCCAAAATTGACACAACCTCAAGCCAACCCTAGTGGCCAGTACTGTAGAATTGAAAGGTGGTACACTAATCAAACTACACAAGACTATCCGTACAATAAGCAGGTGGTTTGAAAAAACTATGCACAAGCATATCCCCAACCAGGTAGATAACTAGGTCAATACAATGCTCATCCTCATTATTATAGGCCCCAACAAAACTATCAGGTACCATACCAGATGCAATCGAGACCTCAACCAATAGCCATCCCCACCTACAAATGTAAT
This sequence comes from Ceratopteris richardii, assembly GCA_020310875.1. NCBI lineage: Eukaryota > Viridiplantae > Streptophyta > Polypodiopsida > Polypodiales > Pteridaceae > Ceratopteris > Ceratopteris richardii. The sequence goes on from CM035413.1 coordinate 115,454,624, forward strand.
CTCTATCAAATATGCTGCTTCAAAAGAGAATCTCAGTAGGGATTTAGTACCTTCATCCCCTTTGATCATAGAAAATGACCCCAAATCCAACAGTTTTGATTCTACCCATGTATATAGCCCACCCGCTTACTACACCGAGTCACCATAACATATGGAGACGTATTAGTATGAGAACCCATCATTGAAACCTAGCTGGGAGCCAGAGTATGCTAATGTCATGTACGCCAATCCCAACCCATGGCCCTAGTTGAGACAAATAACACCACAGGGCCCTAAAGGACCATGTTTTAGTGCCAAGGAGACCATTACATAAGAGAATACCCACACCCCCCACCAGTAGGACAACCTTAGTATTACAACATTAAAGCTTTTGTATTGAATGTGGTAAACAACATATCATAAGAGAGTTCTCTAAAAACCTTGCTAATGCCTCTAAAGTAACCCCCATCAATGTGATAGACATTGTGCACACTTCAAGCGGATCCACACTAGCGTATGTACCTATCCAAGCGATAATGAGAGCCCAGTCATTGTTGCAAAATCAACAACCAAACCCTGATAAAATAGCTGAGAATTACATGTATGTATTTATATGTGATTCATGAGAAAGAATCAAGAGGAAATTGAGTAAGAAAATAAGCGAGTTGGAAGGAAGTTTAAAAGAGACTAGAGCCAAAATCTTAGAATTGGCTTCTCAAGTCTCGAATTAGAAGAACCTAACTCACAAACCAAGATCGGTTCTAGCCAAATCTATACCCAAAAATTTAGACATGATGTTTTGAGCATACCAGGCGAGATTAAGAGAAGGACCCCAAGTGGTAGAATTAAGCAAGAATTACCCAAGGGCATACCTAGAAATCGAGATAACTAAGCTTTGCATGAAGATGGTAGAATTAGCTCAAAGTGTGTTTGAAGCCTCTCAATATGTCAATTGGAGAAACATAGCAAAACTAGAGCTATAGTTTGAAGGACTATTAGAGAGATTAGAACATTTGATTTCTAGTAATGAAAAGAAGGATTCAAAGAAGACCCCTACTGTTCCTAAGGCACAAGAAGGTGCTACACCATCCTTGTCTCAAGTGTCGAATACTGCAGACTGGGAGATTCTTTCTTCCATACGTAAGTACTCATAGGGATTTTTGAGGGAAATCCAAGAAGAGAAATGGAGATAGAGCAAGCAACCCACCCACCAATTCAAGAGATAAACGACTCACAAAAACAATTTCCCCAAGACGTATCCTCTATCTATGATGAACTAGAGGAGAAGCAACTTAGTGAATCTAATTCCTTACAATAATTACCTCAATTCAGTGGACCTTGCAAAGCTACGTCTATCAATATGAGAGGACCCACCATACTAGTTAGAAATGAAGAGTTAATAATTCCTTGAAACACAGATGTAATAAAGAACACTAAAGTGCAATGTCCCCTCACTTAAGAAGAATTATTGAAAATTAAACCCGAGTTGTGGAAGCATGTAGCGAATAAATTACCAGAGGTAGCTACTACCCACTCTAAGGAAGGATCACATAGGAGAATGCCAGAAATAACTATGGAAAGGATTGAAGATATGAGTGAGGGAGAGGAAGGGAATACTTATCTTCCAATAAGCTACCAAGTTTACACCACCAAATCAATCCTAAACTGCGGTGCTGGAGTAGCCATTGCCACTACTTCCTTGTGGAAACAATGGAGCAAGCCAGCATTATGACCCACAAGAATGAAGCTGTAAATGGCTGATGGTCATATTGAGAAACCTTTAGGTTTATTGGAGGGAATATCTCTCACCATTCGTGGTGTAGAATTTGAGCACACTTTCACCATTTGTGAGTTTGGAAAGAATCATGCTTATGAGATGATTTTGGGATGCCCATTCATGCAACAATTGCAAATCGTACAAGATTGGGAAACCAATTCTTTGTACTTGCAACATTTGAGAGTGACAACCAAAGTCAATCTCAAGGACTATTCCTATCATGACGTACCCCCCACTATAGTGGAACACCATCCATAGGACACTCGAGGAAACAAAATCGATGGAATCCTTAGAATAAGATCCTTCTTCATGGTTGCATGAGGATACTCATCTATGGATGTGTAAGGTAGCTAAACAAGAAGAAGACATATTAAAAGCCAGAACCTTAGGATCAGGTCGATACCCGCATGACCTTCAAGATCTTGCTTATGCACCTATAGTGTTCCTAGATGAGGAATTTGAGCCTCATGGTTGGGCAGAGATCTTAGCCACCATGGACATAGTAGTCAATGAAGAACAATAGACCCCCCACTGTGATGAGGATGGATATGCCATTTCCATCTTTATGATAGAACCATTGGAAGAAAGACCTATTCTAGAAGAATGCATGAATTTGACTCAAGAACCAGGTGAGACTAACGACGAAGACTTAGAGTCCATTATCATGGAACCCTTCTACTCCTCAGATGAGGAATATCTGTGTTTTGTAGAAGCCATCATCCCTAAGGTCGGAAAGGAAAATCAAACTAAACAACTCAAGTCGTTCACAGAGAGCAAGGAGAACAAGCACAAGAGGGAAAGAAAGAAGTCATCTAAGACAAAAGAATATGAATCTCTCATGGAAGTACTGCAAAACTTTAAAAGATATGAAATAGAAGATAGAAGGATCATGGTACAGATGCCTGTATGAGAAGTGAGCATAGGAGAAGCATATGATAATCAAGAAAGAACTAAGAAGAGTGTGGTTATGATTGAAGAAGGAGAAGAGAAACGTACATATATAAAGCATGATTTGAAATGATACAAAGGCCAAACAAGGTGATTAGTTGGCAATCCAAAGGCCAAATACAATATTTGATTGGTCAAGAAGTTGCTTGTGCTTGATGATCGAAGGAAAAGTTCAAAGATCAACATTTTTTGCCCAAAGGTCATCCCTTCAATGAAGGAGGGGAGGTATCCACTGCATGTTGGGGGTTTAAGTCTCATCCCTCACCCCAAAGGCAACGAGCCAAACCACTATTTGAGATACGCATAGATATTATATTAGTTCTATTGTAAGTTCTAGTTTTATTGTAGATTATTTTATTGCAAGTTTTAGTTTTATTGTAGTTTCTATTTTTTTGTTATGTCAAGTCCACCATTAGCATCCTCAACCACCACCATGCAACTTCGATAGGACAATAGAGATGCACAAGCACATGCCTTGATTTCTTTGTCTATCAAGCATGCCATTAACCCACACATTAGCATGTAAAAAAAGTTAGGAATTCTAATAATACTTTCATAGCATTGAATCAAGCAAGAAACGAGGCTCGTATTGCTTACCTCTTAAAATGGTTGGAGCATGTATAAGAATGAAGTTGAATCTATGGAAAATTATTCAACAAAGTTCAAGGATTTGAAAGATCAACTAATTACAACACATGGAATTTCACCAAGCAATTAACTTCTACAAGCTATCATTAATGAGCTATTTATTTTCCATAAAAGGTTTTTGTTTTTTTTATTGTTTTGATGATGAAAATCAATCCCAATGCCTTATCATTTGAAGAGCTTGTTTTCTATATCTTTATAACAAAATCATTGAAGGCAAAACATACCCATTGTACATGTGAGGGATCAAGCTTGAGCTTTTATTGCTCGTCAAAAGAGCAAAAGTAAACCTAGCTGTCTCTCATAAACAAAAATTTATCAATGTTGTATAACGAAAGGAAAAAGACAAGGATGAACTAAACCAAAAACTAGAAATACTTATACAACTACTCAAAGGCTAGTGACCATGTCTTCCTTTAAAGAAAAAAAAAAGAGTACATATCTTCAAAATTTATTTCATTTTTGGTTGATTTTGGGATAAAATAATAGTGTACCTTGGTACATATACCTCAACAAAAAGATGTAGAGGGAAAAAATGAAACTCTCATCCAAATGGCAAGATGTATGGTCAAGAATCAAGCATTACTTCATAGATTCTCATTTCAAGCTATGCGTGATACATATTACTTCAAAAAAACCCAAGGAATGCATTACAATCTTTGTCTTCTTACAAGGCTTGGCATGAACATAAACAATTTGTTCATTTACATGTTTCTTTTGCCTAGCACATGCATTAGTGTGTGAGCAATAACATTGAAAATGAATTGATAAGGTTATGAAATGTACTTCTCTTATATGCAATTTTGAAAGCAAAGATTAGTCTACATTAGTCTGCTTGACGCTTCCTTATACATAAGTGCCAATTCTTTGTTAACATTATCACTCCCAAGGAAAAACAGAAAAGAATATTGGTGCACTTTTTCCCTCTATAGGTTTCTTTTTCCAAGCTTTATGTGCGCCCATAGCCCTAATAAACTACTAATTTTCGTACATTACACACCTCCTAATACCACTATGTGGGGTGCTCCTGAGCTACTTCTTTGTCATGTTGTTTGTTTGTTCTCCACTCCACTAACTCGAATACTATGTAAATGAATTTTTGATTATGAAAAACTGAATTTAGATGTGAAAAGCAACCTTTTAGCCTAAAGGCACTATCCAGTACTTCAAAATTGCAATTCATGACCAAAGCCCTAAAAACTTGACCCTTTTTTCTAGAAACCCTAATAAAAAACATTAACATGAGGCACCTTAGTGAAAGTAAACACATGAATAAACTCTTCAAAAATACTGAATGGCAGAAAATGCTTTTGCAATCTCATAAAAAAGGGAGAACCTATAATTTGTTGTTGTAGTGAAGTTACCAAAAAATTGTAACTAAAAATTGTGGTGAAATTACTGACAATTAGTGAAGATTTTCTTCAAATGGGACCTATTTTGATGAATCTTTCCCACCAAGCTTGAAATGGCTTGAGGGAGGTATGAACAACAATAAGAAGCTATCCATATCAATTTTGCAATGAAGACACATAACAATAATCTTGTAACAATTGAAAAAGAGCTTCAAGAACCAACATTTATCACATATGATAGATCCAAGGTAGGCACCGAAGTAAGAGAGAAGATGAAAAATAATAATTAACACACTTGCACTGATAGTGTGGAGAGTTACAAGTCTTTATTTCTTTTTTGTTTTGGTTTCATGGCCCTAATCTTATCCATGGGTTGATCCTTATTGGACTATATGGGCTCTTGTGATCACTCGGTGAGCATGAGCTAACTCGGATGAAAAAAGGGCAATAAAATAGATATAATTCCTTTAAGGCCCTTATTGATGTGCAAAAAACCCGAAAAAAAGAGGAGAAAAAAACTCACGATATATTGATATTTTTTAATAAAGGAGATGGTTGCAAGAGCCCATAACATTTACTATAAAAATATCCTTAAAAATACTAGATCTCATCTCTTGCTATAGCACAACCAAGAATAGCGGGATCCGTGACCAACATCATGCAAAGACCAACACATGAACAAGTGTTGGTTGATGCATAAGCAACCACCATAGCCCACAAAGGTATGCAAAAGTTTTCACTTAAATTGATAGGCTTTTAGTGGCTTACCCTAAGCCATAGTTGGTAATATCAGCTTATTTCATGGTGTCATATATGCAGGTGAGCAATAGGGACGGGAGGGGGGGGAGAGAGAGGAGGGGGAGGGGGAGGGAGAGGGAGAGGGAGGGAGGGAAGAGGGGGGGAGGAGGTAGAAGGAAATGAGAGGGAGGGGGTAGGGAGGAAGGGGAAAGGGGGGAGGCAAGGAAGGGGAGGGGTAGAGAAGCGGAGAGAAGGAGTAGAGAAGGTGGGGAGGGGAGGGGGAGGGAGGGAGGGAGGGAGGGAGAGAGAGAGAGAGAGAGAGAGAGAGAGAGAGAGAGAGAGAGAGAGAGAGAGAGAGAGAGAGAGAGAGAGAGAGAGAGAGAGAGAGAGAGAGAGAGAGAGAGAGAGAGAGAGAGAGGGGGAGGGATGGGGAGAGGGAGAGAGAGAGAGAGAGAGAGAGAGAGAGAGAGAGAGGGGAAGGAAGAGGGAGAGGGAGAGACTTCCCAAGTGGTGGTAGTGCGTCTATGCTCGATCATGTGGTCATGGGCTATTGTGATGTGTGAGATATCATCCTGGTGCAATCATGGTCGTCAATATCAAACCATATATGATCAATATCACACTCTCTGTGCCGCTGTTTGCTAGAGCATGAGCCTTATGTCTTTGGGAGGTAGTCCCATGTGATGTGGCCCATCTCACTGAAAGAATTGAGTAATGGTCTACTAGGTAATTCATCTGCTCTCATCTCTCATATGCCATTGTGAGGAAGCATTCCAACCTCCAGTGGTCTCATGTGATCATGCACAACTAGAGTGACTCCTCTATCTGGAACTATACTCATCTAGAAACCAAGTGCTCCTCTCTATCTCTATATGCCATGTTGGGCACCATCTCTCCTTGCACATGATCCCTCTAGCTCAACCCCTTTTGATCTTGAGCTCATGTGATGTAACATGAAGCTTTCTAATGACGACTCAAAGGTGGTGTGGTAGGCATGTCTGCATATAATGCAGAGTCTCAATGATGCCCTAGTATGAGATCTGTAGAAAATGCTCATGGTAGTGAAGCATTTTCAATAGCAATGTATACCGTTGGGAATGAAGGTATAATTCAATGGTAATTTTATTCTTAAAAATAAAGAGAAGCTTCACAAAGAATGAGATGTCAAATGTCCTATTTGAATTGAGACCATGAATTGTTAAGGGGAAAGGAAATAGACCTTCAACATAAGGATTTTTATAGTATACTAGCAAACCTACAATTCAAGGAGGTGGATGCAACCTTCACTATAAGGATAGCATGCTGGCAATCCTATGGTCAAGGAAGTTGCTTAGATCATAGTTAGATTATTTGAGTTAGTATCTTATACATCTCGTGAAAAGGGATTCGTATATCTTCATATCCAAATTTGTGACAGTTCAAGTACCTTCAAGAGAATAGCAAGATAGGGAGACCATGTGGCACACATAGGCAGATGCCCATGGAGTCATTAAGAATCATTTAAGTAGTTATTTGGTTTGACCTACATGATTAGTAATCTTGGTTATCATACCCAAAGGTGACAAGCACCAACGATGGTAATAATCATGAACATTATATGCATCTCCACTCTCAGTGCCAACCATTAATTTTCTACAAATCTTGTCACTCAAGAGTGCTCCACATATGTCATCATAGACCAGTCTACTACCAGGTGCACTATTACTAAAAGCTATGCAAAACGTATCCCATGATGATGGCAAGATCCATAACAACAAGAATACTTTCATTTCATTATCCATATATATCTTTTTAGCATGTAACTAGGAGAATATAGCATCAAACTCATTAAGTGGGAAATGTCTCAAACCTCTCCATAATTTTTTATCTCCATATGGATATCTTAAATTTATTGGCTCCATGTTTAAGATATGATTTGCATTAACCAAATTAATTTGAAATAATACATGGTCATTTGAGCATGCATGATCACAATCATAATCAAGGAAAACTATACCCGAAGCTATTCTTTCTTATTTTCTTTATGTCCGCATGTTGTTTCCTCTAGTAAAATCTTTTGTAGCATCTAAATATCCACCTTTCCACTTAAGAATCAATGTATTCACCTACCTTTCTATCCATCTATCTATCTATCTAAACCCTAAACCCTAAATCCTAAACCCTAAACCCTAAACCCTAAACCCTAAACCCTAAACCCTAACCCTAAACCCTAAACCCTAAATCCTAAACCCTAAACACTATGCCCTAAACCCTAAATCCTAAACACTAAACCCTAAATCCTTAACCCAAGAACCCTAAACTCTAAACCCCCTAAACCATAAAGTCTAAACCCTAAACCTTAAACAATAAACCCTAAATCCTTAATCATAAACACTAAGCCTTAAACCCTAAAACCAAAACCCTAAACCCTAAACTCTAAGCCCCAAACCCTAAACCTCAAACCCCAAATCCTACACCCTCAACCCTAAACACTAAATTATTAACCCTAAACCCTAAACCCTAAACCTCGAACCCTAAATCCTAGATCCTAAACCTTAATTTCTAAACCCTAAATCTTAGATCCTAAACCCTAAACCCAAACCCTAAATCCTAAACCCTAAACCCTAAACCCTAAACCCTAAACCTTAAACCCTAAACCCTAAACCCTAAACCCTAAATCCTAGATCCTAAAACCTAAATCCTAAACCCTAAATCCTAAACTCTAGACCCTAGACCTTAAACCCTAAACCCTAAGCCCTAAGCCCTAAACCCTAAATCTTGAATACTAAACCCTAAACCCTAAACCATAAATCCTAAATCCTAAACCCTAAACTCGAAACTCTAAACCCAAAACCATAAATCCTAAATCTTAAATCCTAAATCCTTAACCCTAGAACCCTAAACTCTAAACCCTAAACCTTAAAATCTAAGCCCTAAACCCTAAAATCTTAGCCCTAAACCCTAGACCCTTAATCCTAAACACTAAACCTTAATCTTAAAACCTAAACCCTAAACCCTAAACACCAAATCCCAAATCCTAAACCTTAAACCATAATAGCTAAATTCTTAACCCTAAATCCTAGATCCTAAACCCTAAACCAAAATCCTAAACCCTAAAATATAAATCATAAACCTTAGACCCTTAACCCTGAACCCTTAGTCATAAACCCTAAACCCAAAACCCAAAACCCTAAGCCCTAAACCATAAATCTAAACCCTAAACCCTAAACTCTAAACTCTTAAACCCTAAGGCCAAAAACCTAAACCCTAAACCCTAAACCGTAGACCTCAAAGCCTAAACCCTAAACCTCAAACCCTAAACCCTAAACTCTGTACCCTAAACCCAAAGCATTAAACCTAAAACCTAAACCCAAGTCCCAAAAACTTAAACCCTTAACCCTAAAACCTAAATCCTAAATCCTAATCCATCAATGCTAAATCCTAAGCCTTATATCCTAAAACCCTAAACCCTAATCCCTAAGCTCTAGACCCTAAATTCCCAAACCCTAATCACTAACCCCTAAATGTTGAACCCTAAACACTGAACTTGAAACCCTTTACCCTAAACCTTTTAGATGATTCTCGACTTTGTACATTTAGATGATCCTCTCATCAATAAAAATCAGGTTCATAAATTCCAGTATGTATTAGAACTTACTACATATAAGAATATAATCAAAATAAGATGTAGATAAGTTACTTAAAATTCTTAAAAATATCTCTAGAAATGGTTTTAACTTATCCGAGAATGATGGCTTAGGACCATTTTGAAGTGGATTGATGTAATTGAATATATATGTGAATCAAACATCTTTTTTTATTATGGTTTTAAATTTAAATGTTATGTTAATATTATATAGTTGTTTATTTCAGTTGAAGTGTTCTGGTGTTGTGTGCAGTGATAGTATGGATTGTAATGTATAGTGATGATGTGGATTTCAATAATTAACATATACAATTATATGATATGGATAATAATTTGAATGTTATGATGTGGATGATGTTGATTTAATGTTAATTCAAAGATTATGATATGGGTTGATATAGCAGTGATGATGTAAATTTCAAAAGTTAAGATGTTTAGTGCTATAATATGGATTTTAATTCAAATGTTGTCATGTGGATGATATCGATTGAATATTAATTTAAATATTATGATATGGATTGATATAGTAGTGATGATGCAAACTTCAAAAGTGATGATGCAGACTTCAAAAGTTAATATGTGCATTGATACTATATGGATTTTAATTCAAATGTTATGATGTGGATGATGTCGAATGATTTTTAATTTAGAAATTAAGATGTGTATTTATATTATGTGGATTTTGATTCAAATCTTATGATGTGGAGTGTCGTGATGATATCATATGATGAATGATCAAGTGTTATTATATTATTTGATATTCGATAAAAAAATTTCGATCGAAAGCACCTTCGATCGAAAAATCTCCGAATTGTGGTGCAAAAACTATTCGGACTTGTCCGAATAAGCTGATGTGGTATCGAATAATTCGGTCAAATAATAAGGGATCATCAAAAAATTTCGTAATTATTCATGAATAATCGAATCATCGAATAACGAATAATGCAACCTAGTTTGAGTCCACATCAAAGAAGATCCACAAAAAGTTTGAATCTTTTAGAAGAGCAATTTTTCAAGAGGACGGAAGTTGGTGCATCCATGTTTTACTAAGAAATATGTGGATTACCATCAAGCCCAGCAGTAGAGAAGCTCACAAAATTCCAAGGAAGCACCTCAAGGAGATGAAGTATGAAAGGATGCATCATTGACCTCAGACATAGCATAGAGGGGAAGATGGTTAAAGTCCAACATGTCTATGTTGATATATTTTGGTAGTGATGTGTGTGAACACACTTAGGACTATTGGGGCACTTTTTTCCCTCTTTAGGAAGGTTTTTTCCCCATCTTGTCTAAACACCTAAAACCCTAACGAATCACTTATCTTTGTACATTCATTTGGTAATACATTTAGTATTGTGTTTTGTGCTCCAAGCTTCTTCTTCTTCCTTGTGTTGTTCGCATACTTCCAGAGACATCAAACTCCAACAATTGGTATTATTGCATGTCACTGATTCATCTAGGGTGTCATGGACACCCCTCTAATCACAATCTCATAATCACATGAAAATTGGTGAGCATACGGGTTTTGGTTCGCTAGTACAAGCTTCTCGAAGTCTGTTATAGGTTTAGCAGGACTTGAGAGGGTAGTTCTGTTCAACTTTTTGAGATACAATCATATTTCTACATCAGGGTATTTTAGTTAGTGGCCATGGATGAAAGCAATGATGTATTCTATATGTTGGTTGTTGAGGATAAGTTTGATGGTACCTGTCACTCTAGCACAATGGTGAGTACCAATTTGAGGAGATCCACCTCATAAATTTCAATCTGTAGAGATGTGTGAGTGAAAGCACAAGTGTGCGAATGAAAGCACAAGTGTGTGAGTGAAAGCACACAAGCATGCACACACATATACACACATGTGCATACAGTAAGAGCAAAGAGAGGAACAATGGAAGGACTTTGATTACAAAATAATTCTCTTAAAAAGCCCAAATCTCTAACCAACTAACTCAAAAATTAGATCTCTAGCTCTTTTTATAGTTTTTTTTTCTAGTTTTGGCCTTGTCCACACCTAGTGTCTAGCCTAGTTAAAAAATTAGGTTCCATGGCTCATTTGAGGGTTCAAACAGAGTCTAAAAATTATGAAAATTGGTACATAGCTACTTCTAATATCCTCAAGCTTGAGGAATCCTTGGCTTGAACAAAATGGAGTTGCAAAAATGTGAAATGATATTTACAATGGTTTTTAGTGATAAAAGCCACTATTTTTATAGGTATTTTTTCTACAAATTAGACACGTGCTTCTTAGAGCTCCCTACATGCTCCCTCTTCTTGTGTGTCCACTTCTTTGATTCAGTCCCATGCCTTGTGCTTGACCTTGAGTTTCAACACTCCCCCCCTCTCAAATATGTCGTCCCTGACAGACCTTTGTTAGAGTGGGTGTTCTATGGAGTACTTTGAGAGGTAGTGTCCATCATGTATCCACAAGAGTGGTGTGTCTTCCAAGTGTAGCAGGGTTGGTTGTCCTTTTCTTCAGTTTGTAACTACTAGCCTATGCAAGTGTTGTTCCTTTTGCATGTAGAAGTTGACTTTTTAGGTTTAAGTTGACAGCATGTTCATAGATCCAGTCTTGACCCAAGACAAGTGGTTCTGTAAGGTTCTCATCTTGACACACTAGCATTTTGACTATAATTGGGACATCTTGGAGGTAGATGGGAAGTCCCACCTCGCCCAAACAAGGGGACTTCACACCTCCCAACTCTATGAGATAGGCTTCTATGGGATTGCTGTTCAATTGCAAGTCTTGGCAATATGAAAGTTTAACTACACTAGTTGTTGCACCTGAGTCAATCAACGCTCTCATAGTCCTTACATTATTTCCTTGTCCTACCTCTATGGTCACAAAGGGATGTTGGTCGATTAGTTGAGAAGCGATTGCACCATATGTTTGGCACATGGTCATGTGATATCTTGGGGCTTCAAGATTGATATCTAGGCCTAGTCACCTTAACTTATTTTGTCTAATGTGCTCCCTCGCCTCTGCTTGTGCTTCTTCTCTAACCCTTAACTCTTCCTCTTTTCGCTTCTTAGCAGTGTTGAGTCTCATTAGCATATCCTCTATAAGAGGTTCTTAATATAGCTTGACTCTACATCCACTAATACAGTTTGGTAAGATTTCACCTTCTAGAGTGGCCGATTGAACTGCACCACTTGTGGAAATTCTATTAATGATCATGGGTCCATATCCTCTTTTTTCCAATTTACGGGCATGTTTTAGTGTACAAACCAACACTAGGTCTCCCTCTTTCAATCCTTTATCCTTGATGTGTGCATCAAAATATGACTTTTGCCTTTTCTTTGCAGCATAGATGCCTACTCCCGCTCGTAGCCTCATCTCACCTAAGCATTCTAAATCAAAGATCCTGGAGGACAACTCATGTCCATTCCACTCATGCTCTTGTGCTACTTTTAATTTTGGAATCAAGAAGTCTAATGGTAGCACAACATTCTATTCGAAGACCATCTGAATTGGGGTGGCATTGAGTACCATTTTGTAGGCAACTTGGTAAGCCCAAACAACATGTGAAGAAGTTGTTTATCCTATTCAAAGCATTTATTATTTACTAGTTTTGTCAATACATTACATAGGATATTATTTGTGCTCTCGACTTGTCCATGAGCTTGTGGATGATAGGGGGAAGACTTCTTACATTATTATTATTTACCAGTTTTGTCAATACATTACATAGGATATTATTTGTGCTCTTGACTTGTCCATTAGCTTGTGGATGATAGGGGGAAGACTTCTTATGTATCACTAAGAATTCTTGGAGAAGGTTTTTAATGACTTCGTTCAAGAGCTATTGCTTACTTACTCTATTGGTAACCCATATCTGGTGAACACATTCTGGAATAAGAACTTAGCTGTCATTTGAGAATCATTCTTTGTCATGACCTTGACTTCTACCCACTTTCTAAGGTAATATGTGGCTACAATAATGTATTTGGCATGGGATTTTCTAGTTGGGGGCTTAATAGGACCTACAAAGTCTATACCCCTTTTCGAAAATGCGCATCCACCCATCATTGGTCTCAAAGGCATCTCGTATTTCCTTATTGAATATTGTGCACATTGGCATGTGTGGGATTTCTTCACATAGGTACGTGCATCCATGTGAAGAGTGGGCCACCAAATTCATGAGCATAGAATGGTCTTAATTACTCGTTCAAGCCCGAAGTGTCCACTTACAACACCACTATGTGCAGTTTCTAAGATTTTCAAATAGTTTGATTCATGAACGCACAATCTTAAGTAACCATATTTGCCTCTTCAGTATAGGTTGTCTCCTACTAAGGCATAGTGCTGAGCCTCTTGCTCCATGCTTCGTTTTCTTGCTAGACTAGCCTCATTGGGTAGTGTTCCCGATCTCGTAAATTCTACCAATGGAGTGCTCCAATCAAGAATTAATGACACGTGATAAAGGGTAGCATGCTCCACTGGGGGTCTCTTTTGGCACCTGGACAATTCTTAATCCACTCATGCATTTCTCTATCCATGCTAGGCCAATACACTCCTAAACATTTCAGATTCTGCAATGCTCATTGTTTAGAATAGTGATTTCCTAGCAATCCTTCATGGGCTTGTTGCAACCAACTTCTATGTTCATCATCCTCGACACAACAAGCTAGTACACCCTCTGTATCTTGTTTGTTTTTATGTTCTTATTCGCAAGTCCGAAGGTTAAGATAGGTACCAACTTATTTGCCCATTTAGGAACAACTTCCAGCTTCAATAGATAAGCATCTGCTAGTTCATCAGACACTCCTTGTGGTGACTCTCTTGAAGTGATGTGAGAAAGATGATCCGCTCTAAGGTGGGTCCTACCTTTCTTGACAACAACTTCAAAGTCGTATTCCATTAGTAAGAGGAACCATCTTACTAAGCATCCTATATTGCACGGTTTATTGACCAAAAATAATAAAGCTTGATAATCAGTGAAAAACTTGAACTTCTTGGCCAATAGATAGTGTCTAAACTTCTTCACAACATACACCATGCCTAAGCCTTCTCGCTCGGTTGTGGTATAGCTTTGTTCAACTACGTTCAACTATCTACTAGCATATGTCATAGGCAAATCTAGATTTCCCTGTGGGTTGTGCTAGCACACATCCGGTTGCATGATTGGATGCATCTACATGGACATGAAATGGTTTATTCCAATCAGGAGTGGTTAGTATTGGTGTTGTGCACAAACGTCTCTTTAGCTCATTGAAGGAATTTTTGCATTCATCATTCCACTCAAAATTTGTCAACAGACTGTAAAGAGGTTTAGCTATGATAGCATGCATGTGGATAAACTAGTTGTAATATCGGCAATGGCCCATAAAGGCTTGTACCTCTTTAACATTCCTTGGCCTTGGAAACTTTGCTATGGCTCTTACTTTGTCCTCATCTGTTGCTATTCCATTGTTAGAAACAATATGACCTAAGATCTTACCTTGACGTACCATGAACACACACTTTTCTGGGTTCAGATACACTCGATATTCTCTACACTTGTTGAGGATCTTTCTTGAGCTCAGGAATGTGGTATCTTCTTTCTTTGGAGTGAGCACATAAATCATCCATATATACTTCTAAGATCTTTCACAAGAACTCTTTGTCCATCACACCTACAACTGTTACAACTGCAGGTACTAAAGCTGATGCAGACGGTGTTGAAGATGATGATATTCTGCATATTGTTGTTCATGTTGCGGTTTTTGCTGCACCTACTGCAAAGCAAATTTGTTGGGATGGCAGAGATGCTCTGGCACATACATTGATAGCTTTATCTATCAAACATGCCATTATATGGCCTATTCAAGAAAAATTACAATTATTCAAGACTTTGACACAGTTCATTGTGTTGCAATTTTTAACTTTTCGACTCATTCATAAAATAAAACATGTTATTATCTCTTGATTGGAGTATATTAAATTAACATTTTATATTAAGCAGAATTGTATTATAAATGGAGTATCAAGGTTGGACTCAAACTTAAGAAGTTAACATAGTAACTAATATAAATGGGCCTTGAATAAATACCAAATTTTGTGAATAGGCCTTTTATTCCTCACATTCGCTCTTGCCGAATAGCTAAGGATGCTTGGGATACACTTACCACATTGTACCAAGCTAGGAATGAGGCTTGTGTTGCTTACCTCCAAAAACAGTTGGAGAGTGAGCACATGAATGAAGGTGATTCTATAGACAGTTTTCTAACAAAGATCAAAGACTTGAAGGAACAGTTGATTTCTGTTGATGAGATTATACTAGATAGCTCACTTGTGCAGACCGTTCTGAATGGTCTTCCTAATTCATATCAGATTTTTGCTTCTACTCTTCGGTTGATGATGAAACGCAATCCAAATGCTTTGTCATTTGAGGAGTTAGTCTCTGTTCTGTTGCAGGAAGATCAGTCCAGGCAGAACAAGTCCATTATGTGTGTTGAAGATCAAGCTTTCCTGGCTAGTCAGAAGGGCAAAAGAAAATGGAGCTCTTCTATTAGTAAGCAAAAATCTGCAAATGTTGCACATTCGAAGAACCAAGATAAAGATGAGAAAAAATTAGAAAAGCAGAAATTATTTTGCAAGTACTGTAAAGGGAATGATCATATCATAAAGAACTGTCCAAAACTAGCTGCTAAAGAGGCAAAGAAGAAAGAGGCTGGAATGGTTATTGCAGAAGCCTCTACACCAAAAACGAAGTCTACTAATCTTGTGCGGGAAGAAGAATGGACGTTTACTAGTGTTTGCAGTTTTGGCCCATCTTCTCATGAGCAATGCATGTCTGTAGTAGACTCAGATGTTTGGTACTTTGACAGTGGAGCGATCAAACATATTACCTCGTAGCATAGTTTCTTCTCTTCACTTGAGCCTACCCCTACACGGAATACTATTACATGCACCAATAAATCCTCTTATCGTGTTATGGGAGTTGGTAATATCATTTTGACAACTGCTGATGGTAGTTCGTTCACTTTGTCAGATGCTTTGTTTGTGCCAGGGATCAAGAAAAATTTGTTATCAATTTCTACATTAGCCAAGATTGGCTTGGTTGTGAAATTTGTTGATGATAGATGTACAGTTCATGGTCTATCAAATGGCGCCATGATTATTGCTTCTGGCATTCTATGTCGTGGGTTGTATAAGCTCATAGACTATGAAAGATCTGTAAATGATTTGGCATATGCAGTACATGATTCTCAGGCTATGTCGAATGCAAAGCTCTTGGCATGCATGCTTTGGTCATTTGAATTTTGCTAGTTTGCTACGCCTGTAGAAATCTAAAATGGTGTCCTCTTTGCCCAAACTTGAGGCACCAGGAAAACATGTTTGTGAAGGCTGTATTTTGGGCAAAATGCAGCGTTCCTCCGTTCCAAAAGATGGTTCAGTTCGAGCTACTCAAAAGTTGCACCCGATACATAGTGATATCTGTGGTCCTATGCAGACATCTTCTTTTGGAAATTATCTTTACTTCATGACTTTCATCGATGATTTTTCCAGGCATGAATGGGTATATCTATTGAAGGCAAAGTCCAAAGTGTTCATGCATTTCAAATAGTTTTTGGTTTTGGCTGAAAATCTATCAGCATGTAAAATGGGTACCCCCCGTTCTGATCGAGGGAGGAAATATATATCTTCTCATTTTAATGCATTTCTGGCTGAACGTGGGATAAAACACCAGTGTATAGTGCAGTATACACCTCAACACAATGAAGTTGCTGAACGAAAGAATAGGTCACTCATGGAGATGGCAAGGTGTATGGTTAAGAGCCAGGCTTTACCACATAGTTTCTGGTTTGAGGCTGTCATGTGTGCAGCATATGTCATTAACAGGTGTCCCACTAAAGTGTTGCAATATATCACTCCATATGAGGCTTGGCATGATCGCAAGCCATTTGTTGCACATCTGTGTGTTTTTGGTTGTTTGGCATATGCATTAGTGCCTGAACAACATCACAGAAAATTGGATGATAAAGTAGTAAAATGTATTTTTGTTGGGTATAGGTCTGAAACTAAAGGCTATCGTCTGTATCATCCACAGACTAAATGCATTTGGTTAGCCGTGATGTTGTTTTTGTGGAAGATGCTATTCAGCCATTGCTTTCATGTACTAAGGAGACATCTGTTAGCTCCAAAGACATGTATGATACTTTGCTGCCTCTTTTTACAGGTGGACAGTCTAGTGCTGGTCCTAATGAGGCAACTTCTCAGCCTTTGTAGGTTTCATGTGATGATGCAGATCATCCCATTTTTATGCAGATTTACATGATGCCCTTGTTGATGAGAGAGCTGACATTGAGGAGACAAAAACTATGCCAAAATGGTTGGTGCAAACTTTGCGTGACAGCAAATTAGATGCAGCTCTTTCATATCGACTCGATCAGGCTCTCATAGTGCCTCATTTACATCAGATTGCTATGCTATGGCTGCATCTAGTCTCACTGATGACAATGACCCTGTTTCATTTGACGAAGCAAAAAATTCAGAAAATTGGATGGCTGCTATGCATTCTGAATATGATGCTATAATGAAGAATGGTACTTGGTCTTTATGTGACTTGCCTCCTAGCAAGAACGCCATTGGCACTAAGTGGGTTTACAAGCTGAAGCGTAAGCCTGATGGAACAGTTGAGAGGTATAAGGCTAGGCTTCTTGCAAAGGGTTATGCATAGGAAAGAGGCATTAATTTTGATGAGACGTTTGCACCTACGTGCCATGTGACTACTATTCGGAGCATCTGTGCACTTGCAACCCATCATGGTTGGAATGTACATCAATTGGACATTAAAACTGCATTTTTGAATGGTGACTTGCATGAAGAAGTGTATGTTTTCAGCCCCATGGCTTTGTGCAAAAGGGGCATGAAAACTAGGTGTGCAGGTTAAAGAAGGCATTATATGGTTTAAAGCAAGCACAACGTGTATGAGAAGATACATGCCTATTTGATTGCACATGGTTTTGAGAATAGTCCAACTGAAAGCACCTTATATGTTAAGCGTGCTAATGATGTGCTTATGATCATTGTTGTCTATGTTGACAACATGCTACTCACTGATCCTATTGAGAAGCATATTGTTGATTTTAAGGCTGATTTGCAAGCCTCATTTGAGATGTCTAATTTGGGGCATTTGCATCACTATTTGGGCCTTCAATTTATGCAAGTTGATGGTGGAATGGCTTTGTGTCAAACAAAATATATTGACACATTATTGTAGAATTTTGGCCTTAAAAACTGTAAGCCTATTGCCACTCTTATGGAGACAGGTTTAAGATTGAGTCTTCGTGATGTTGGAGATGCATTTGATGTTGTCCTCTATCAGCAAGTTGTTGGATGCCTGATTTACTTATGCATTATTCGGCCAGATATTCAGTTTGTTGTCTCACAAATGAGTAGGTTTATGAATTGCCCAGGTGTCAAGCATTGGCAGGCGGTTAAGCGCATCTTTTGCTACTTGAGTGGTACTCAGTTAATTGGGTTGTTTTATCCCAAGGGGGGATCACTACCGCAAGATTTGCATGCTTTTTTTGACTCAGATTGGGTTGGCTGCTATGACACTCGTGTGTCCACTAATGGCTTTCGCTTCATGCTTGGTAGCTCATGTATATCTTGGTTGAGCAAGAAGCAGCCTACTATGGCCACTTCCAGTTGTGAGGCTGAGTATAGGGCAGCTTTCACAGCTACTGTTGAGTGTGTGTGGCTCAGATGCATCTGCCTAGGGAGAAGTTTGAAGCTTTCCACAAAGCTTTGGGCTTACTTCCTTTTGTGGAGGGATTTCCACATAGCTTGGCACTTCCTTATACATGAGTGCCAGCTACTTGTTCTCTGCATCACTCCCAGGGGGGATTTGTTGATATATTTAGGTAGTGATGTGTGTGAACACTCTAGGATCACCGGAGCACTTTTTTCCCTCTTTAGGAGGTTTTTCCCCCGACTTGTATATACGCATATTGACCTAATGGGCTACTTATCTTTGTACATTCTCTAGTAATACATTCAATATTGTGTGTTGTGCTCCACGCTTCTTCTTCTTCCTTGTGCTATTCACGTGCTTCCGCAGACGTCTAACTCCAACAGATAGAATTCATCTGATTGAACAACTGATTGGTCTCAACCATATCTTGAGCTAGTTCTACAATTTTCATGCACATTTTTTTCTATTCAACCTCTAAATCTGCTCTAGGGTAGCTCTTGTCTAGGTTTGCAATTGTTGGCCCTTCTTGGAGTTGAGCCTGGTAGGCCTTGAACATCATGTCCAAGCCTTCTAGGGTTGGATCTGCAAGAATAGGCCCTAGTTGTGGTCTATTTACAATGACTGGTGGGGTGGGTTGAGGTGGATTGGATAAAGTTTTGGCATGTGAGGGGTTTTGAGAAAAAATATCTTCTATTTTTGTTTTTGTGTCTTACAGGCTTTCTTCTAGTTCAGATTACTTTTTAGTCCACTTATGATTGGCCTTCTCCCTAGTATCCTTCCATGTTCCTGTTTTCCTTTTACTATGCTCTCCTGATTCACTTGGCTCTGATTGCTCAACTGGTTTAGCTTGTTGTGAGGCTTGTGCCCTAGTGATTGCCTGTATAGCAGCCACATTAACGCTACTTGAACTTGAATCCACCACTAAGCTTACCACATTAATTGGTGTAGCCTTGGGTGCACTTGAGGGGTTCCTTGGACATTCTCTTGGGAGATGTTATTTGTCGCACTCACGATAAAAGCCTTGTATTCTAATGTTCTGTCCTTGTCTCGGAGTCGGTGGGTGGGAACATTCACGAATGAAATGGTTTCCCTGACATCTAAAACATGGTCCTCTAGGGGCTTGTGGTCTTACTTGTCTCACTTGGGCCCTTGGATTAGGATTCATATACATTACATTGGAGTATTCTGGCTCCCAATTTGGTTCCATAGATATCTCATATTGATACAGATAAGTCTCACTATGCTCAAGTGACTCTGTGTAATAAGCTCGTGGACAATCATTGTGGGTGTAGTCAAAGCAATGAGCATGAGCATCATTTTCTGATACCAACGGGGTTATTGGCACTAATGCTCTATTAGGGTTTTCTTCTGCCATGGCATACTTAATAGGAATCACATTGGCAGGAGGTGGTGATTAGTTTCCTAGGACTGGTTGTGGCATATATGGTGCCTGGTATTGTTGTTGTGGCGTATAATATGGTTGTTGGTATTGATATATGATACCTCCCTTGTTGGTAAGGTTGCTGATAAGTTTGTCTAACAGCCTACCTATTGTAGGGATGATCTTTAGTTCTGTGGTTTGTGTATTTTCTCTCAATAGTGCAATATGGAGCATTAGGGTTTCATTGGGATTGAGCCATCATCGGGAAAATGTTAGCCATGTGGTCTCCTCCACATTTGTAACATCACTTCAATGAGGTGACCCTTGGTGTCTATCTATTTGAACTCCTAGCTTCTTGGCAACCTGCTCAGCTATCTCATCTATCTTAGTGGAGGTTCTAGAAGTATGACTAGTAGAACTCTCATAATCCTTATAGAGTTTGGATAATTCTAACTCCTCACCCAAATTGTCTTTTATGTCAATACACATTCTTAAGCATTGATGTAGTGTGATTGGCTCCTTGAGGTACACATATAATCTAAGTTTCCCACTTAGAAGTCCATCTAAAAATAGGGAAACTTGTTTTGCTTGTGTGGGTAATTCAAGTGTAGGACATCTTTCCACGTATTGCTTAAATCTCCTTCCAGCTAGCAAAATTGTTTCTTGGGGTGTCTGCTTGAAGATGTGGATCCAAGAGGATGTGTTATGTCTGATGCCACTCTTGGAAAATTCTACGATGAATTCCTCTAGCAGTTGACCTATATCTCGGTAATTGTGACTGTTTAGAGGTTGAAACCAAGCTAAGGCAGTACCCTTGAGGGTCAAACCAAATGCCTTAAGCTGAGTGAACAAGTCCTCAACCTATTTAGTTCTTAACACTTGTTTGAACTCGGCCACATGATCATAAGGATCTCTTGACCCATCAAAATAGTTCTTCATTGCCTTGACCACTTGAGAGGTCCTAAGGATTCTTGAGTGCTCTCGTGGTCTGGGCAATGGAAAATCTTGTGCATCTCTTTGATACCTATGTGCGCTATGTCTCTCTCTTTCAGGTATTTCACCTTCAAGTACGGATCTATCTCTTCCCATTCTGTATGCAAAGATCACCTCAGGTCTCTCTCTGGCTTTTTCTCTCTGGTTTTCATGAGCTAGGGATGATCGTGCTCCTTGGAGGCCATGGGAGACTGGTAAGATCATTTTGACTACTGCTGATGGTAGTTCTTTCACTTCGTCAGATGCTTTATTTGTGCCAGGGATAAAAAAGAACCTGTTATCAGTTTCTGCATTAGCCAAGATTGGCTTGGTTGTGAAATTTGTTGATGACAGGTGTACAGTTCATGATCTGTCAAATGGCGATGTGATTATTGCTTCTGGCATTTTATGTCGTGGGTTGTATAAGCTCATAGACTATGAAAGATCTGAAAATGATTTGGCATGTGCAGTAAATGATTCTCAGGCTATATCAGATGCAAAGCTTTGGCATGCACGCTTTGGTCATCTGAATTTTGCTAGTTTGCTACGCCTGCAGAAATCTGAAATGGTGTCCTCTTTGCCCAAACTTGAGGCACCTGGAAAACATGTTTGTGAAGGCTGTATTTTGGGCGAAATGCAGCGTTACTTCTTTCCAAAAGATGGTTCAGTTCGGGCTACACAGAAATTACAGCTTGTACATAGTGATGTCTGTGGTCCTATGTAGACACCCTCCTTGGAAATTACCTTTACTTCGTAACTTCCATTGATGATTTTTCCAAGCATGCATGGGTATATCCACGCAAAGAAAAGTTCGAAGTGTTCATGTGCTTTAAACAGTTTTTGGTTTTGGCTCAAAATTTCTCAGCATGTAAAATAGGCACCCTCCGTTCTGATCGAGGGGGGGAATATATGTCTTCTGATTTTAATGCATTTCTGGCTGAACGGGGGATAAAACACCAGTGTACAGTGCCTTATACATCTCAATAGAATGGAGTTGCTAAACAAAAGAACAGGTCACTCATGGAGATGGCGAGGTGCATGGTCAAAAGTTAGGCTTTACCACATAGTTTCTGGCTTGAGGCTATCATATGTGCAGCATATGTACTGAACAGGTGTCCCACTAAAGCGCTGCAGTCTATCACTGCATATGAGGCCTGGCATGACCATAAGCCATCTGTTGCTCATCTCCGTGTTTTTGGTTGTTTGGCATATGCACTAGTGCCTGAACAACATCGCAGAAAATTGGATGATAAGGCAGTAAAATGTATTTTTGTTAGGTACAGTTGTGAAAGTAAAGGCTATCGTCTGTATCATCCACAAACTAAATGCATTCTGGTTAGCCGTGATGTTTTTGTGGAAGATGCTATTCAGCCATTGCTTTCATGTACTAAGGAGACATCTATTAACTCCAAAGACATGTATGATACTTTGATGCCTCTTTTTACAGGTGGACAGTCTAGTGCTGGTCCTAATGAGGCAACTTCTCAGCCTTGCAGGTTTCATATGATGATGTAGAACATTCCATTTCTGATGCAGATTTACATGATGCACTTCTTGATGAGATAGTTGATATCGAGCAGGCAAAAACTATGCCAAAATGGCTGGTGCAGACTTTGCGTGATAGCAAATTAGATGCACCTTTATCATATCATACTCGTTCACGCTCTCATAGTGCCTCCTTTGCATCAGATTACTATGCTATGGTTGCATCTAGTCTCTGTGATGAGAATGAGCCTGTTTCTTTTGACGAAGCACAGAATTCAGAGAATTGGATGGCTGTTATGCAATCGGAATATGATGCTATAATGAAGAATGGTACATGGTCTTTATGTGACTTGCCTCCTGGCAAGAAGGCCATTGGCACTAAGTGGGTATACAAGCTGAAGCGTAAACCTGATGGTACAATTGGCAGGTATAAGACTAGGCTTGTTGCAAAAGGTTATGCACAAGAAAGAGGCATTGATTTTGATGAGACCTTTTCACCTACATGCCGTATGACTACTGTTCGGAGCATTTGTGCACTTGCAACCCATCATGGTTGGAATGTACATCAGTTGGACATTAAAACAGAATTTCTGAATGGTGACTTGCATGAAGAAGTGTATGTTTTTCAGCCCCATGGCTTTGTGCAGAAAGGGCATGAAAACCAAGTGTGCAGGTTAAAGAAGGCATTATATGGTTTAAAGCAAGCACCACGTGCTTGGTATGAGAAGATACATGCCTATCTGGTTCCACATGGTTTTGAGAACAGTCCAACTGAAAGCACCTTATATGTTAAGCGTGCTAATGATGTGCTTCTGATCATTGTTGGCTATGTTGACGACATGCTGCTCACTGGTCCTATTGAGAAGCATATTGCTGATTTCAAGGTTGATTTGCATGCCTCATTTGAGATGTCTGATTTGGGGCATTTGCATCACTATTTGGGCATTCAATTTATGCAAGTTGATGGTGGAATGACTTTGTGTCAAACGAAATATATTGACACATTATTGCAGCGTTTTGGCCTTGAAGACTGTCAGACTATTGCCACTCCTATGGAGACACGTTTACGATTGAGTCTTCATGATGCTGGAGATGCATTTGATGTTGTTCTCTATCAACAGGTTGTTGGATGCTTGATTTACTTATGCATTACTCGGCCAGATATTTAGTTTGCTGTCTCACTGATGAGCAGGTTTATGCATTGCCCAAGAGTCACGCATTGGAAGGCGGTTAAGCGCATCTTTCGCTACTTGAGTGGTACTCGATAACTTGGGTTGTTTTATCCCAAGGGGGGATTGCTATCGCCAGATTTGCATGCTTTTTCTGACTCAGATTGGGCTGGTTGCTATGACACTCGTGTGTCCACCAATGGTTTTTGCTTCATGCTTGGTAGCTCATGTATATCTTGGTTGAGCAAGAAGAAGCCTACTGTGGCCACTTCCAGTTGTGAGGCTGAGTATAGGGAAGCTTTCACACCGATTGTTGAGTGTGTGTGGCTCAGACGCCTTATGGCTGATTTGGGTGTTGGCCAATCTTCTGCCACAACCATCTTCACTGACAGTCAAAGCGCATTGGCAGTTGCGAGGAAGCCTGTGTTCCATGCTCGCACTAAGCACATTGAGGTGCATTATCACTATGTCAGGGAGAGGTTCTCTGCTGGGGAGATCAGCTTGGCATATGTGCCCACGCAGGAGAGCATAGCAAACCTTTTCACGAAGGCTCTGCCTAGGGAGAAGTTTGAAGCTTTCCGCAAAGCTTTGGGCTTAATTCCTTTTGTGGAGTGATTTCCACATAGCTTGGCACTTCCTTATACATGAGAGCCAGCTCCTTGTTCACCGCATCACTCCCAGAGGGGATTTGTTGATATATTTAGGTAGTGATATGTGTGAACACACTAGGACCGCTGGGGCACTTTTTTCCCTCTTTAGGAGGGTTTTTTCCCCCAGCTTGTATATACGCCTACTGCCCTAATGGGCTACTTATCTTTGTACATTCTCTAGTAATATATTCAGTATTGTGTGTTGTGCTCCAAGCTTCTTCTTCTTCCTTGTGTTGTTCGCGTGCTTCCGCAGACGTCTTACTCCAACACACCCATGTCACTCGTATGTGATTTATTCCAATAGTGAATCTCAATTTAATTGCAAAAGTATTAATACATATAAAAACATGCAAGGCTCACCACTTTGTTTTGACCAGACCATTTCATTTAGTTGAGATTATTGCAAAATCCTACAATTCTATAATTATAATCCGCTAGGGGTTGGCATCTACCTTGGCAACCTCAATCAACAAGTGGTTAAGCTTTGAAACTCTTAATTCTTGATCGTGGCCAACTTTGTAGTCACCAAATATTATGATGATCACTATGAGGACCAAGAGGGCATTGTTTATATGCTTTAACTTGATCCAAACCATAGGAACAATAATGAGGAAGCAATGAAGGAAATAACTCAATCAATAATGAGGATAAATTTGCTAAAATTTGTCCCACATCCAAGGCTGAGAACACTCTTATAAACATCAGGCAACTCAAACTTCTTCTAGCAGAATCTACCTAGAAAGTTGTGTACCTAGGAAAAAGTATCCATATTAGGATTTGGACTAACAATCCAAGAACCCCATAGGTAAATAAGTGATTTTGTATGAGTTACATGACTCTTTTTTTTTAGCATGCACCTAGAATACATGGATAAAGCAAGAAACACATATTGGGAATTGCCTGAAAAAACAAATTTTGAACATTAACCCCAATAGTTACCCGATAGCGTTCAAGGAAGTTTAATCAACCATTTGCAAGGAAATAGCGTAAAGTTGGTAGAAATGTTTAACCCACCTATGAATCTAGTTGAAGATCCCCTTGTCAACCTAATTAGTCAGAGCATGTCTAAATTGTAACAAGGCTTTCCATACATTAGAATCGGACCCAAAGTGGCAAGCAAGTTGCTCAAGTAGCTTCTCAAACATCAATGAATATAGATAAAAAGGGATGAGGACTCAAGCAGATGCCTTTGACCACTGAAAGTGACAAAGTGTCAGGTGGAATAATGGAATGCATCTCTATATGTGCTTCTGGACTATCATGCGAGCTCTTTTTGGTGGAGCTATGGCAAAAAGAAGCTAGCCTCGCTACAATGGTATTAGAGCAAGACAAGGGATCCAACCCCTGACCTCATGGAGGAAAGGAGGGGCTATCCACGTTGCCTACATCCATTACATGCTTCTAAGCATGGAAATACCATACCTCATCAAGCTTTGTGCTGCATGTGTGAGAATAAGACAATCAAAATTATGGATTCTCATATATATATATATATATATATATATATATATATATATATATATATATATATATATATATATATATATATATATATATATATATATATATATATATATATATATATATATATATATATATGTATATGTATATGTATATGTATATGTATATGTATATATATATATATATATATATATATATATATATATATATATATATATATATATATATATATATATATATATATATGTATATGTATATGTATATGTATATGTATATGTATATGTATATATATATATCTATATATATCTATATATATATATATATATATATATATATATATATATATATATATATATATATATATATATATATATATATATATATGTGTGTGTGTGTGTGTGTGTGTGTGTGTATTTAATGTTACTTTTTTTATGTCTTTTAGAGGAGCTCAACCTTTTGGGCTGCTATGATTTTAGATATTTTTGAGAAGAAGCTTAAATTCCAAGATGCCATCTTCATGAATTCCCATATTTAACAAGATATTTACAATGTTTTAAGAAGGTCTAAATTCATTAGAACCTAAGAGTTTGCAAAGGAAGTGAAGATTTAGGGCTCCACAAGGGCCCCTTACATCATTTTTTGAGAAAATTCCAACACCAAAGCCATAAATTCCCATTTTGGGAAGGAAAAAAGAGGCAAAATAGACAAAGATTTTTGGTGAGAGTGATGCACATAGAGATATTCATATGGAATTCCCTATGGAATCATTACCTTCATGAATGGATGAGATAAAGAGGTGTTTTTCATCCTCAAAATCCCCTTTTCTCTCTTTATGGACTAATTCTTAGGTGTAAGTTGTGTAAATCCACATTTTTTGAGGAAAAAACGCGAGAGTTAAAGAGGATTATCATGGGAAGAATAGTGAAGAAATGGAATATAGAGGGTTTAATATCATTAGGAAAATTAAGGAAAATTATATTAGAAGAAGGATTGGAAGCTTGCCAAAACCTCCCATTTACCATGTTTGCAAGAAAGTAAAAATCTTTGTCTAGTTCTCATTTGGGGAAAATATAGAGTATGGTAAAAGAGGATTTCGAATGTGAAAAATATGTTGAAGTATATCTATATATACCAGAATGAATCCAGGTAAACCCCAAATTCACCCTCAAATGAAAGTGCAACTATAAGCTCATGGTAGTCAACCACAAGACTATATAGCATATCAGCTCCAATATGCATAGTATCGAGATATATACTAGTCTCTCAAGGTATCGAGATAAATTTAGGATTTCCATGATGAAAGAATATCTTTGGGCACTTAAAACATCACATTTCCTCTCTTTTTCCATCCCTCCATCTATTCACTAGTTTGACATGTCACACTTCTATAGGCCATATCTTAGTCTAGGAAACTCCAAATCAGATGTGGTATGGCTCCTTCTAAAAATAGTTTTTGATAACTACATTTTGAAAATGATATCTTGCAAAATGGGAAGGCATTTGAAGTGAATTCACTTCGAGGCATTCACACATGATGCATATTACAGTTTAACATTGTTTGTAGGTCTTGAAAAGTTTTTTTAGGTCTTGAAATGGCTTAAATATGCATTTTTGGGCATATTTGTATCACTATTTATAATCATTTGACCATGCTTCATGTTTTGGGAAGTGATCTGACACCATTTGATATTTCAAATTTCATTTTAGGGTCTAAAGAGAAAAATTATAGATGTCTCAAAGCTTGTCAAAAGAGCTTGGATGCATTCAATCATGACATCTGATCATTCTAGGGATGTATTGCCTATACTTTTAGCCATTATAGTTTATGTTTGGGCATGTTATCATTTAGATGCATGAATGTGTGATTGAAATGCATTTATAAATATTGATCATTATTTTAGGTTTAAGAGAATAATGGATAAACTTGTTGCATACATACTTCTTTGATGTTTGTAGCAAATGTAATTACAAAAAGTTAAGAAAAGATGCAACAAGGATGTTGTTGCAAGCATGTTGTGTTCTTTGTGGGTTATGGAGCTTGATACTTTAGTATATGGTTTGCATGCCATGGGCTTACAAAGCCCTATTTATTATTGATGGATTGTGTGTCATAGGATTACAAAGCCTTTAGAGAAGCATTTTTCGCTAAACTAATACCAAGGAAAGCAACTAGAAGGGATAATGAAGACGAGTTTCATGAGAGAGCATCAATGGGTTCTAATGGGATTTAAGTGATGATTAAAAAGGCCATAGTCATGGCACTAGTTATGATTTAGATCATAGATCCCTTAGTGAGTAAGATTTGGGGTACCCAATATATATGTATATATATATCTATATCTAGAGAGAGGTACCTAGGAACTAAATTTGAATCAGAAACTACTATCATGTGTTGATTAGAACCAAACTACACTAGTTTTGAGGATATCAAGGGTCCAAGAGCAATTAAAATGCCACGTATCCTGGAAACGGCAAAGCAAAGTGAGGCTCTTGATGTTAGACTCAAGAAATGACATGCAGCAGATGGTTGAACCACACACTAGGAGGGAAGATTAGGAAGTAATTCTCAACCATGGCTTTTGAGACAAGTGGTTAGCCCATCGTACTCCTATCTCGTAGGTCATGAATTAGAATCCCACAAATGGTATGAGAGCTTAGGAAGTAGGCTTGGGCAAGGTGAATGGAAGGCATGCACATCGCTTTCAAAGATGAGCCCATCAAAGATTAGATTGTATCTCCCAATTCATAGGTTAGATTAAGGCATGTAAGATACCATTGGAAACCTCTCTGAACAAGCTTTCCAATGGAATGAATATATTGAGGAAGCAAGATACCTTGCATTTGAGTGAGAACTAGGTTCAAGAGACCAAGTGCAATAGATCTAAAGTACCATGACATAAACCTCATGGCCTCTTGCAACTGTTACCTATTCCAGAAAGGCCATGGGCTTCATTGTCTATGGATTTCATCACACATCTACCAAAGTCAAATCAATATGATGCCATTCTTGTTATGTAGGATAGATTTACAAAGATGGCACACTTCATTCCAACTACCAAGGCAATCACAGGTGCAACCACTGCTATACTTTTTCTCAAATACATCTTTAGGCTTCATGGATTGCATGATGATATTGTCAATGATCGAGGTGCATAGTTCATATCCAGCTTTTGGAACAGTCTTTGCAAGCAACTTAGTGTTCAAGTTAAATTATCTACAACAAATCATCCATAAAGTGATGGACAAACAGAACGGGTGAATCAAGTCCTAGAGCAATATCTCCGTTGCACCCGTAACTATGACCAAAATCATTGGTTTGAGTTGTTATCCTTTGCAAAGTTTGCCTATAACAATAGTGTTCATGCATCTACTAAGCAAACTCCCTTCTTTGGAAATTATGGACAACATCCAAGGATGGATATACAACTCTCAAATCATATCAAGAACCTAGCTGCCAAAGATAAGGCCCAGTATCTCATGGAAATTCACAAAGAACTCAAGGAAGAGATCCATAAAGCTCAAGAACATTATAAGTACTATGCATATCAACATCGTGTTCAAAATCCACCGTATCAAATTGGGGATAAAGTATGGTTACTCAAAAATAGTTTGCAAACTTCAAGGCCTTGTGCAAAGTTAGATCATCAAAGATTTGGTCCATTTCCCATCTTGGCTAAGATTAATCCAGTCACCTTCAAGCTCCAGCTACCAAGTACCATGAGAATACATCCAGTCTTCCATGTGCCCATGTTGGAACCATATCATATTTCACCATTGAGGGGGGAGAGACCTTGTCCTTCACCACCTATTGAGATTGATGATCATGAAGAATTTGAAGTCAACCATGTCTTAGATTCAAGAATATCCCGAGGAAGATTGGAGTACTTTATTCATTGGAAAGGGTATGACATCGGTGATCGTAGCTGAGACCAGAGAACATGACCGCTCCTTGTGGAACTCGTCGCTTGAGAGGGAGGTGATGTCATGGACAAAGGAAACCATCTTGAACCTCAGATTCCATGTGAATCCTATATCTCATGATTGGTTCAGAATTACGAGAAACCAATGCTTCAATTGCGTCCGTGACGTGCCAAGACCCTAAATTCAACTATTTATTTGCTAAATTCTGATATCCGGAGGTCCTGATCCAATTGCTCACATCATTGATGACATCATCAATTTGCAGTCATCCTTGGGAACCACCCTTGAAATCCTATACAAGGAGGTTTTGGCCACATACATACTCAATCTTGCCAATACTAGTCTTGGGCACTCAAGGAGTCGTGACCGCCAAGTAAGTACTCTCCAAGTTCCAGTTCCAATGCTTATCGTGTCCCCTGTTCCAATCTTGTCTAGTCTAGTTCTTGGACACCTTGTCTTGTCGTCTTGTAATCTCGTAGTATGAGATCTTGTCAAGTTCTTTCTTGTATCTAGTTCATCTCCCAAAAGGGAGTT
The DNA here is from genome assembly GCA_020310875.1 of Ceratopteris richardii. NCBI lineage: Eukaryota > Viridiplantae > Streptophyta > Polypodiopsida > Polypodiales > Pteridaceae > Ceratopteris > Ceratopteris richardii. The sequence goes on from CM035413.1 coordinate 115,484,944, forward strand.
CTTGTAATCCAGATATTTGTTTCATACTTACGATCCCGGGTTGTGGGATCTCCTATATCATCTTTAGTCGAGTTATTCATACCTATCTGTCTCGGGTTGTGGGATGCCTTATAACAATCACGTATTTTTGTATCGTTTTCCCTCCGTGGATGTTCTTGTAATTAGAAATGTATTTCCGAAATCTTGTCTACTGTAGTCAAAGAGCACAATCTAGTGCTCCCCTGACAAAGACTCCATAAGAATTAGAATAAATGGACCTACAACCTCCAAGCATACTCCATAAAGAACAAAATTGCTTACTTTAATTGGTTGTATTATGCATAATGCAATGTGGACTAAGAAAAGACATGAGGACATTGTGCACTTGGATAGACTTATGGAGATTGTGTTCGAATTAGAAATGATGGAGACCTACAAATTTGATAGCCTCAAAGGATAGATTTACAAACTAAAGATGGAGACTACATAAGAATCAGAATCAATGGACCTACAGCCTCCAAGCATACTCCATAAAAAGACAAAATCCCTTACTTTGATTGGTTTTATCATGCATAATGCAATTTGGACTAAGAAAAGACATGAGGATATTGTCCACTTGGATAGACTTATGAATAAAAGATGGAGACTATGTTCGAATTAGAATTGATACACCTACAACCTCTAAGCATGCTCCACAAATAACAAAATAGCCCATTTGAATTGGTTTTATCATCCATAATTCAATGTGGACTTAAAAAAGATACGAGGACATTGTCCATTGGTTTTTCACCTCCAAAGAATCTAGACTCTAACATGAGTAGTTGCAAGAATCCTTTCATAATAATCTGCCCGTTTAATAGAGTTGAAGCTCAATTCCATTTGTGGGAGTGCAAAGAATCGGACAGAGTTTTGGAACATGATATGACTAGTAGTATATTTGGTGAAATAGGAACATTATAATCTTTTAAACTACAAGCCTTCAATTTTTGTTCTCGATCAAATTGTTAGCCTAGATACACAAGTCTCAGCACAAATAAGAGAACATGCACACATGAACAAGAGAACCAAAGCACACAATGCACTAAGTATCGTAAAAAATAATATGCTTCATTCAATGATTATTTATGTACAAGGTAATGATATGCTCCAAATACAAAACTAATGACACATAAGAAACATAAAACTCGAGCACCAAAATGAGCAAGTCATGGGTATGGAAAACAATGTATGAAGAGGCTTACATTGAATAAGGATCTCCAAAAGACCTCTCAAGAATAGAGAGTCCTCCAAAAGAGTATAAGCATACACTAATCCAAGCACTCGAACATCTCCAAGAGTATGAGTATACTCATCCAAGTTCCAAGTCGACCTCCAAGTGTATGTGTGAGACAGTCCACCGCTTAAAGAGGGTGTGTGAGTAGAGCACCAATTAAGCTATGATTATGTGTGTTGAGATAGGCTGTTATGAACAAGCAGAAGGCAAACAGCCTTTTATTAAGCCAAAGGGACGAAAGTACCTCAAAAGCTATGCATGAGTTTTTGCATGATTTACATATGCGTTTCATTTAATTTTAGTGCGGATCAATAGATTTGAGACATGTGGCATGGGCATCTAAGTTTTATAGCCCTTGGATTATAGTTTTATAACTTTAAATCACAGTCATCCAATAATGTTCAATTTTTCAGCCAACTGTTGACCTTTTAAGTCACTAATCACCTTTTTACCAGATATTAGGGTTTGTCTTTTGAAGGGTGAAAATGATGGCTTCTGGGCAACATTATATATGGTTGGATGACTCACTTTGAGCAGTGAGGAATATGTGATTCATTTCGTATGTCTGAAATGCCCATTTCTGACCATCTTTCATTATTTATTTGACCTAATTTGACTTTTGTCCTATGATACAATTTAATCATAGGTTCATGAATATGTGGACTAATTGATAATCCTAACTTATTGGGCCCTGGCACAGTATTAGAAAGAGACAGACCCCTATTCCTTTCAAGTCCTTGCTAGACGTCACAATACTCTGCAAATCAATGAAAATATTGCTCTGCCACATTGCAGGAGATACATTGTTGTACTATGTATATATGGTCCTGCACAGCCCAAACCTATAGCGACATGCTCAGAATTCCCTACATCTTGTGTTAGACGCAACTCTACTCCACTAGAGACAGTACAGTAGTCTTTCTTAATTGCATGCTCTGTATATTATTGTCGTTCTTGTCATTATGTCTTCCATTAGAGAGGACAAAAAGGAGAGACAGATCCCCAAATCCTTCAGAGCAATCAAAGCCAACAGTGCTAGAGCCTTGATAGACCAAAGTAACCAGAAAAATACGTGAAGAAAGAGATTATAGCTTATGCTGTTGCTAACCACTGCTGGAAATAGGTCCTTTACAAGGAGACCCTGACGAGATAGTTATTAAAAAATGGCTGGGAATAATTCTGCCAATCCATCTGTCTGTCGTTTATGTACATGAGCCGTGTAGTATGCTCTTTGATTGGTGGGCTACTGTATCAGATGTTAAATCCTGCTGCAAACCCAATGAGATGATCTTTATAATAAATAGTACATTAACTGAACAAAGAAACCGTTTTAGTATTTCTGTTGTCATCACAAAGTTTAGTCAATAGAGACCTATAAACTTCCACCAGCCTATGCCCACAACTCCCCACAGAAGGCAGTTTATCACCCCACAGATTATTCCAGTTCTGAAAATCTCTGGCAGCTCCACATAGCCAGCTACATTCACCGAAGAATGGATTGACGTAAAGACAAGAACATAACCCATGTTAGTTGAGACAAATAGAAAGACAAAAAGGCATGCAACAAACCACATTAAAAGGGTCGAGACAATTGATTGCAGTGTCTACAGGCATACAGCTACATAAACTCTTCAGGAAAGACACTAAACATTGTTTATCAAGTCTAGATGATGTGCATGTTCCCCGGACATTTATACTTGAGCTACGGCTTTTACATGTCTGTGCCCAGTTGATTATGATCATTAACCCATGTCTGGTACATATGTGCACATTGTGTATTTATACTTGAGCTATGGCTTATACTTGTCTGTGCCCAGCCTTTGTATGGTTGATTATGATCATTAAGACATGTCTGGTACATATTTGGAGACCTAAATATTCAGGAGATGGCCAGATCTCTTTTGATTTTCCCGGGGCATTTTCACCCATCCACTGAAGGTAATCCTCTGTAATCTGAGGTATTGTTTTAGGTTAGTCCCCAACTTTGGAACCGTTTTTAGGACTACCAGCTTCTGATCATATTCATATATAATGTCTACCCTTGCAGAAATAGATAAAGCAGTCAATGGATATTCATCCAATCAAGTCAAGGGAGGGGAAAGTCAAGCCCAAGAGGAGGTGATCACTCTAAAGATGCAATCGGATCCAGATGGGAAGCAACAGGATCCAGGAGAGAAGTTGCAGAGGCCATGCTGAGTTCTCAAGAGAAAATGGAGGTGTATGCCTAGTTATATAGCAATAATGTACCTGCCTCCAACAAGCTAGTGACCAAAATTTTAGTCTCTTTCAAAATTGTCTCTTGACCATCCTATTTTCTATCTCCTATTGTGATCCCTCTATCTCATAGTCATGTTTTCCTTATCCTGGCTGCATTTTTGGTTCCCAGCTGATGCATTTTCATAATCAACCTTGTGCTTGCAACACTCAAGAAATTATGCTCTCCTCATGATGTGTTGCCACATGTTGCATGTAATCTACTCCCTACTGCACCTGCTTATGTCGGGATGCCATACTTCATGTGCTTTCATGTGCATATACTCTCTCTAAATGCCTACACCATATGCCAGAGACGATCCAAGCATTTAGCATTGTCTGGCACCTGTCTATGCTCACATTGAAGCTCAAGATTATCTAGCCATAACTATTTTGCTATCATCTATACATTCTGACAATGCATTGTACTAATTTTTTTTCAAAAGTGAGACAAAAATAAATCAACATTAGAACGCATCATTGACAGGGAAACATGTATAACAGGACAAGACAGTGGGAATGAGTTACCTCCGTAATAAACTGCTGCCTGTCCACTGCTGTAATGAGTAAGGCCACCAAACAGGCTCGTGTTGTAGGCCAAAGCAAGGGCTGCAAGTACATCAGGTACCCCAGCAACAATATGCATAGCCAAGAAAGCTGAGTAAAGTGCCCCAACATGTGCTGTCTGGCTTGCAAACAAATAATGAATGAAGAAGTAAGCCATTTGTAAAATGATAAAAGCTGCCGGCCATCCAAGATGGAGAGAAAGTAGGCCTTTATCTACACTATCAGCCAACCATTCTACAATCCCAAGCTTTGTAAGCTGGTTTGCCATCTCCACCAGGACTGCAAACCAGGTAAGTGTATCCCAAGCTGCTTTCTCACTCAAACAATCATCCCAGTCTAACACACCAAGCAATAGAAGGATTGACAGACTAAGCATGGCAGTCACCACACTTGAGACACCTATCAGGTCCCTGAAAACCAACAAGCTAGTAGTACTTAAGAGTGCAAAACATATGCTAAGCCAACCGGTTCATATGGTGGAATGAGACCATACCCCGAAATCCAGAGTGTGACTGCAAAGAGCATAGTTGACATCATAATCCACTCACTCTGTGTAATGGGACCCATGGCTTCCAACTGTTTTGCAGCAAGGCTGGGTGCCTCTGGAGTATCTTTGATATCTGGAGGCATTAGCTTGTAAAGGATTAGAGGGTTTGCCAATAATGCCACGAGGCCAGGTACACTTGCAGCCTCGAACCACTGAATCCAGGGATTGTAGAAATTGACACCCAATTCCTCAGCTAACTTTATGCACAGAAAGTTTTGGGCAGCTCCAGTAAGGAAAAGGGCGCTTGAATGCCCAGCAGCCTGCTAGGGACAAGCAACTATACACAATCATAATTGAGACTTTGACGATCACGTTGCAAATAGGAACAAACAGCTTTGAACAGCTGTGTTAAAGACAAGACTGGAAAAATAAAGCCAGGAGGTTCATGGATTTCCTTAAAGGGCAAACACAGGTGCAGTGCATTCATACACACATCATAAATCCATTTCATTAGAGTTATATCAAAGCTCGACCGGAAAAACAAAGCCAGGAAGTTCACGGATTTCATCAAAGAAAGACCTTGTCAAAAGACAGGTGCACTGATTCAGACACACATTATAAATCCATCTCTCTCTCTTTCTCACCACTTGGATCGCCCTCTTGCAGGAGGTACTAAGTGCACCGACAATGTACCACATACTCCACCCTCCTCCACCCATCTGTACCAGTTAGGGTATACACATTCACTCCCACATAGGCCTCCATGTATTAGGTGGCCATTATCTGCAGAGTCAGAGCCAAGCTCCCCCCACACACCACTACCTTATTTCCACTACTCCACCATTGCTAGGTACACCATCATCTTGCTGTTTTCAACCTAAATAGTTCTTTTTTGTAGTGAGTATTTTTCTTTCATTTGCTACACAGAGATGACCACAGTTGTACATGGTTTTGTCTCATAGGCCAAGTTTGGCCTTTGGTAGACGTTAATATGACTCTCTCTCTCTCTCTCTCTCTCTCTCTCTCTCTCTCTCTCTCTCTCTCTCTCTCTCTCTCTCTCTCTCTCTCTCTCTCTCTCTCTCTCTCTCTCTCTCTCTCTCTCTCTCTCTCTCTCTCTCTCTCTCTCTCTCTCTCTCTCTCTCTCTCTCTCTCTCTCTCTCTCGTGACACCCGCACTAATGTATGCAGCGGCAGTATGGGCACCCGGCATTACGGAGGCGATGTGGACACAGATTGAGAGGCCCCAGGTCACCATGATCTCATGCTTGCTCCGCAACAAGCCCTCGGTTCCACATGATATTATAAGGGCTGAGCTTGGTACACCACCAATGCTGGTGGAGGGACCTCTTTCAACTGGTGACCTTTATCTTGAGAGTCACGGAGCTCCCCACCAGTCGACTCACCAGGATTGCATTTGAGAGCTCTAGACATTTGGCGGAGACAGGGCATGAGAGTATGGTATGCACAGACCTACCGATGGTTGGCAGACCATGGCATGAGCATTACCAACCTCCCCCCTTTTCAGTACGACCTCTCTTCCCCCTACATTATCCTCTCTCGTTCAGAGAGGAACAGGATCATCCGTCAGGACCTACTACAGATACACGTCGGGGAGACATGGATAGCACCATGGGAGCCTCTTCCCACAAAGAGGCAACACTACAGAGAGCACTTCCTGACAGTGACAGCGAACGGTTTCATTCAGAGACCACGGTACATGGATACATACATGGCACCAGCAGAGAGAGTGGCCATTGGGCAGCTCAGGGTATCATCATCGGCTCGAGATTGAGGTTGGGCGAGCAACACACACCCCCAGGGGAGAGAGACTATGCACGATGTGCCGAGAAGAGGTGGAGGACGAGGAGCACTACACATGTAGATGCCAAGCATATGAGGATATCAGAGACGGCTACCCAGAACTCTTCAGGGGGCCTAGAGGGATAAGGGCTTTACTGACGATGGAGGACCAGTGCCCTCTAGGTCGTTTCCTAGTAGAGCTCCAGTGCCGCAGTGCCTCACTTCTCCAGCAGATGGAGATACACCCGACCCCCCAGACTCATATTACAAATTTTTTCAGACCCACAGCCATCCTTGAGCCAAGCTCGACGTGGGGTGTCACATTACAGAGAGCAGAGGAGCTTAGATGACAGCACCGATGATCGAGACCCCCATCCCAGAGAGCCTGTCCCCACCAGAGAGTGATTCAGGCGATTCATGCATGCCATGACATGTAGATATGGAGACGTCAGCACTGCACCCCTGCCGATTTCAATGTGCAAAGCATTTTGAGGCACGCCACGATGCCTTACCCACCGATGCATTATATCCTACATCCACTCCAAGCATCTACAGGGCTATGACTCCACCCACCCTCCCCTCCCTATGCATATCATATTTGTATCTCACCTACAGAGCATATAGAGTGCATACCCAGAGCACCCCACACCTTGGACGCCAGCTATTATCCACCCCTTTTATACGTTGTTTTGTACTCGCATTTTATTTTCGTTTTGTGATCATAGTGGATCAGATCATGCTGATGTATATGTTTTGTCTCATACGCCGATTTTGGCCTCTAATAGACGTTAAAAAGTCTCTCTCTCTCTCTCTCTCTCTCTCTCTCTCTCTCTCTCTCTCTCTCTCTCTCTCTCTCTCTCTCTCTCTCTCTCTCTCTCTCTCTCTCTCTATCTATCTATCTATCTATCTATCTATCTATCTATCTATCTATCTATCTATCTATCTATCTATCTATCTATCTATCTATCTATCTATCTATCTATCTATCTATCTATCTATCTATCTATATATATATATATATATATATATATATATATATATATATATATATATATATATATATATATATATATATATGTATGTATGTGTGTGTGTGTGTGTGTGGGGCATAGCTCATCACTTCACTTAGTATTGGTCGATGTCCACTTGGCACCGATCGCACTTTTATCACGTTTACACTCTCATCTCCTCTTCCAAGTTCCACTAGACCCCCTCCCACCCACCAGGCCACACACCATGATACACTTCACACACGAGCTCCCACATGTTTATGCACACCATTTACGCACCCAGCTACTCTCTCTGGACCCACTCTCACCTCTGGACACACTCACCTCAGAGATCACCACCATCTTACACGAATCAGCTCTACACAGCTTCCCCCACCACACACACACCCACCCACCACGCACTAGGTCCATACCCCAAAACCGATGGTGTGCTGAGTGTCAAGAGCGACAAAAGAAGCTACGAGCATCGGAGCATAATGCGGCTCCACCAGGCAAGAGCACAGAGAGCACGACGCCGACCACGTATGGTTGGATATCGTCGACCACGACTATATCAAGAGGATATCTCACGCATGAGGACAGCCTACGACCACATGATGGGGAAGAGGCGTACCACCACCCCCTGGATTGTCTTCCTTCACGAGGCACTCAGACCACCACCGATGTACCACATACTACACCCACCTCCACCCATCACTAGTAGCTAGGGTATTTTACTCACTCACATTATGGATCCCCCGTGTATTAGGTGGCCATTATCTACAAAGTCAGAGCCACGTCTCCCCGGCCTTATATAGCTTTGTGTAGCGAGTACTTTTTATTTCATTTCATTTTCTATACAGGGTTACTACACTTGTACACGGTTTTGTCTCATAGGCCAAGTTTGGCCTCCAGAAGACGACGGACGTTAATATGACTCTCTCTCTCTCTCTCTCTCTCTCTCTCTCTCTCTCTCTCTCTCTCTCTCTCTCTCTCTCTCTCTCTCTCTCTCTCTCTCTCTCTCTCTCTCTCTCTCTCTCTCTCTCTCTCTCTCTCTCTCTCTCTCTCTCTCTCTCACACACACACACACACACACACTCTCTTTATTTTCCTTTTGGGATCACAATGGATTGGATCATGCTGATGTATATGTTTTGTCTCATAGGCTGATTTTGGCCTCTAATAGACGTTAAAAATTCCTTCTTTCTTTCTTTCTTTCTTTCTCTCTCTATACTAGGGACCCTACCTACAAGTTAAAAACACTAAAATTTGGTGGTTGAAAATTGGTCAAAGGACTCAAGCTGATCAAAATTTGACTAAAAACATTATTGCATAACATGATAATACTTATTGAGAGCTATCCAATGATATATAACAAATGGGTGTTTGGCTAAAAACTAAATCCTAATTTTCAAATTGATATAAAAAACAAGTTAAAATATAAAAAGCAATTGTGCCCCATTTCAAAATCTAGTGGCTTTGATCCTATGGCACATAATGTGCCGCATGGCACTATAAGACACCACACAAAAAGCCTCAATAAAGGAGTCCCGCAATTTGCGATGAAAATCCCAAAAGACAGCTTTCCGAGCTTTTTGTATGATTCACACATGGAGTTCAATACTTGTATAAAGAGTTGGTTGTGGGCACTCTTGGATCACTTTTATGGAGTGCTCTTCATGGTCAAGCTTGAGGAGGTGGCCCCTTCAACTTGGGGAGGTGGAGTTGTATTTTAATCATCATCTACAAGGTGTTTGGCAACTCGATGCTTATCTATTCGGAGGAGATCATCTTAAGCTTTGGAGATTGTCAAGTTATGGACAGCTTGTAATCTATGCATATTATTTCTGCTATCTTGTAACAGAAATTGAATCCCAAGACAATAATGCAAAATTCCTAAGTCATTTACATCAAATGTTTGCTTCAATTGTTCCTTGAACATCTGCAAATCTTCATTTTTGGGACCAGTGTCTATATTATCATCCACATAAATGATTGCTATAATCATCAAACCCGTTTCAGCTTTGACATAAAGAGTTGGAGCTGCATCTGAGTTATGGAAACCAATGGAGAAAAGATATGTGTGTATCTTTTCATACCATGCTCTAGGTGCCTATTTTAATCCATACAAAGCTTTTATAAGCTTACATACTAAGTGTTCTTTACCTGTTTCTTCAAAACCTTCAGGCTTCTCAACATATACATCTTCATGTGAATCCTCATTTAGAAAAGCAGTCTTTATGTCAAGTTGATATATATTCCAACCAAAATATGCTTCAAAAGCAAGTATTGACCTAATAACTGTCATCCTATACGTAGGAGCAAATGTCTCATCATAATCAATACCTTTTTGTTGTGCATATCCTTTGACAACTAATCTGGCTTTGTACTTGTCAATAGTACCATCTGCTTTCCGTTTGATTTTGAAGATCCACTTTACACCTATAGCTTTCTTTCCCTCTGGTAACTCACATTGCCAAGTTTGATTCTTATGAATAGACAATCTCTTCTTGCATAGCTTTTCTCCAAATAGGAATGTTAAGTGCATCTTTAACACATGCAGGTTCATCTTCAACTATTGTGAGTGCTAAAATATCATGAATCTCAAAGTCTTCAGCAAAACTTACATAATCTTTTTGTTGTTGTTGTCTAGTCTGACTCCTTGTTCTTCTTGTAAAAGTCTTTATACCACCAAGTAGGTGTATCCTTAAATAGTGGTGAAACTCTTTCTGACTCTTCAGTTTCCACTGTTTCTGGAATGTGTTCCTCTGAGATACTAGGACTTTCTGGAACTCTAGTACTTTCTTCCATTTCTGGAACTGAAGTCTCATGTAGAACTGACTCTGTAGAAGGTTGCGAAATTCCTCTTTCTTCAATCCTAGGAATTTTAGCTCCCTCCTGATATGGCTGAACATGTACATCCAAATTCCGTCTAAAAAATCCATAGTCATTTTCACTAATGAACTCTGGAATTTCCGCTTCTTTATCATATATCTTATTTTCAACAATATATGCATTGCGTGAAAGGATAACTTCACCCGTCTCTGGAACATAAAACCTGTATCCTTTACTTTCAACAGGATATCCAATAAAAACAGCTTTCCTTGCCTTTACATCTAGTTTGCCACGATCCTTTTTCTCAACATGGACATAAGATAATGATCCAAGCACTCTGAAATAGCTCACATTAGGTTTTCTACCATAATATGCTTCATAAGATGTGATTACATTTAAGGCTTTTGTAGAAGACCTGTTCAAAATGTGATTAGTTGTATGTATCAAACGAGAATTTTGGTGAAAGCTTCCTGGACGCCATAATGCTCAGCATCATTTCAACAAGTACTCTATTCTTCCTTTCTGCAACACCATTCTGCTGAGTGTAAGCAATAGTAAGGTGTCGAGTAATACCTTTTTCTTCAAGAAATGTCTGAAACTCATTTGTCAAGTATTCTCCACCTCTATCAATTCTGAGAATCTGGATAGTTGACTGACTTTCATTTTCAACCAAAGCTACAATTTTCTTAAACGTGGAAAAGACTTCTAACTTCAACTTAAGCCCATAGATCCATGAATATCTCGTAAAATCGTCAACATAAAGAACAAAATACCTAAAACCTTGAATAGAGTCTGCTCTCATAGGTCCATTCACATCTGAATGTATTATCTGCAATTTCTTGGTAGCTGTAATATGACCATGCTTCTTGAAAGGTAGTTTATGCATTTTACCTTCAAGACATCCTTTACATATATCTGAATCATCTGGTAGCTCGAATGAGGGTAAACTCTCAACCATACCTCTATCTTTGATACTCTTGAGAGCTCCAAAACTAATATGTCCAAATCTTTCATGCCATAACTTCATATCTTCCACCGGTGACGAAGATTTGACAGCATATGCTTGACTGATTTTTGACAAAATAAAAATCCCTCCTTTGTGCTTACCTTGCAAAATACACTTCTCTTCTTTGTGTGACAAAATCTTATAAAGATCTCTTTCAGATGCAACTTTGTAACCATCACCTAAAAATGCAGATATAGATAGCAGATTCTTCTTGATATTAGGTACATATAAAACATCTGAAATCTGAGAATTACCACCTTCTCTTGACTTTAGGGTTACTGTACCTATTCCTACAACATCCAAATCATTGCCATCTGCAATAGTAACTCTTCTCCCTGAAGAATAGGAAAGAGAAGAAAATACTTCTCTCCATCTCTCATATGCTTTGTAGCACCTTAATCAAATATCCAAGGATCTGCTGAAAGAACTTGTAAAGCTTCTTGATCAAAAGAGACTTCCTCAATGACAATACAGGCATAAGCATCACCTTGAGATTTCCCTTTTTTATCATCTTCTTCAACATTACCTGATACCTTTTTCTTTTCTACTGCAATCCTTTTCTGACAAACTGCTATGAAATGTCCAGGTTTCTTGCAATAGTGACATAATGCTTCCTTCTTCTTAGAAGACTTCTCTTTAGTTGTAGTAAAAACTTACTTTCCTTCTTGGATTGGTTTTCCTTCTTATCCTTCTTCTTCTTTTTACCCTTTGATGAAGATAAAAGTGCTTCTTCATTCTCTTCCATACCCTTCAATAGATCTTCATCTTGAAGTAACAAAAACTCTAACACTTCAAATGTAATCTCTCTATCTCTTGGTGTAAGAGTAAGAATGGTTATAAAAGACCGATATGAGATAGGAAGTGAATTAGTGTACAGTAGCTTGGAGCTTATCTATTTGGAGGAGATATCTTCTGCTTTGGAGATTCTATAGTTATGGACAGCTTGTGATATATTCATAATCTTTATGCCATCTTGTAACTTCATGTACTTCGACATGGAATGTAATGAATATATGTGGAGCTTTGCTCCTTTCATATCTCTCATGTGTTGTATTTTCTCCATCTTGTCTCTCTTTTCTCTATGTCTCTAGTTCGATTGTAGACCTAAAAACCAATAGTTGGTATGAGGGGAGGAAGACTTAAAGTACATATAGAATTGGGCCACATGTAGGAAGATCATCTTCATGGCTCGTGAAGATCAAGCTCAGCCACATATTCAGCAATGGTATGCAAGTGATCCATCTTTATGAAGACGTTGAATATCATTTTGAAGAGATACACTCCGGAGGTGACAAAGAAAAAGAACCACACAGATTGCCACTATTGAAGCTAACATAAACAATATGGACACTACATTTATGCAAGAATTTTTATTAATTGCTGGATTCGTTGGATTTAATTGTAAAAGACAATTTGGAGAGCATTGCTTCCTTGTGTACTTGTGAAGTGATGTTCAATTTACAAGTCAAACTTATAGTGCTCTTTGGGGTTAGTCATTCAGCCATATTTGGGAGTTGGCAAAACATCTTGGTGATCATGGAAGAAGACTTATGTGAGCAAGGAGGTGTTTTATCTCTACATTCAAAAACTTATGGTGGACTTATAACACCTTCTTGTATTTCTATGAATGTGTATGTGTACAATAGGTATAGATCAGAGCACATAACCTTGATTTGAATAGGATAGGCAATCCTTGATAATCTTAGGAGTATGTTTGATTTTATACCCTATAATAACATAGCATCCTGTAGTTGTCTCTATCCTTCTAAGTAGTACTTGGTTCAAAAGAGTGGGAGATGTGTGAGTTATCTTTGTGATGTGTGTTCGGGGAGAGCTCTTCATGACAAAGTTCCTTGTGTGTGCTTGTAGGATATTTTGCATGATATGTGAAGAACAGAGGTACATAAACTAAATAATTACAACAAAGAACAAATTTATGGACTTTGCATATTCTCCTAGTGTCATATTAGGAGGGGATGTTAGAAAAATGTTCGATGGGGCAACCTTCCACTAGGGTTCCAACATATAAGTTAAAAACACTTAAAATTTGGTGGTCAAAAATTGGTCAACAGACTAGTCAAACTCATCAAAATTTGAGTCAAAATTTTATTACATAATGTGATAGTCCTCATTGAGAGCTATCCAATGATATATAACACTTGGGTGTATGTCCAATATTTGTTCATCTAAAGCTAAACCCTAATTTCCAAATTGATATAAAAAACAATTTAAATTATGAAAAACAATTCTTCCACATGTCAAAATCTAGTAGCTTTGCTCCTATGGCATATAATGTGCCAAATGGCACTATAAAAAATCACATGAAAAAGCCTCAATATAAGAAATATGAGATTGCGGCAGAAATCCAAAAATAAAATAAAATAAAATAAAAGTAAAAACACATCCAAGCTTTTTTTATGATTTATGCATGGAGTTCAATACTAATATAAAGAATTGATTGTGGGCACTCTTGGATCATTTTTTTTGGAGCTCTCTTCATGGTCAAGCTTCAAGTGGTCCTTTCAACTTGGAGAGGTTGAGTTGTGTTTTTTTCATCATCTACAAAGTGTGCAACAGCTTGGAGCTTATCTATTTGGAAGAGATCATCTTCAGCTTGGAGATTGTGCAGTTATGGACAGCTTGTAATCCATGCGTATTCGTTATGCTATCTTGTAACTTCATGTACTTCAACATGGAATGTAATAAATCTGTGAATGTAATGAATATATATGAAGCCTTGCTAGTTCCATCTCTCTCATGTGCTATATTTTCTCCATCATGTTTCTCCTTTGAAGTTTTTTCTCTATGTCTCTATATTGATTGTGGATCGAAACACTAGCAAACGGTATCAGAGAAGGCAGATTTAGAGTACACAGAGAATTTGGCCACGTGTAGGAAGATCAAATGTTCATGGCAAATGCAGATCAAGCTCAGCCACACATTCAGCATTGGTATGCAAGTGATCAATCTTTATGAAGATGTTGAATATCATGTTGAAAAAATACACTCAAGGAGGCGTGACAAAGAAGAACTTGAGAAGTGATGTTTAAATCACAAGTAAACCTTCTAGTGATCCTTGGGATTAGTCACGGAGAATAGCTTTCCTACCTTTGGGCAACTGGATCAAATCCCGAGTATCATTTGCATGCAAGACTTTATCTTGTCCTGCATGGCAAGCTCCCACTTTTTCATGTGCTCACATGACTTTCTCTTTGTACGTAAGAGGCTTAACCTCATCTGATTGCATAATGTAGTGCAAAGAGGGATCATATCTCTTCACTTGCCCCCTAGCATGTGTACATTTTCTCACCCAATGATCAACATTCTCTTGCAATGGATCTACACCAAAAGGTATGCCAAGTTCCAACATCATCATTATTAATAAGCTTGTCATATCACTTCCAACCCTATTTTCAGTATGAATAGGTGGCTGCACATGCCCTTCAAGAGCCTCAGTTTGTAATTGAACTTTCTCTAGCTCAATTATCACTAGCTCATTCTCATTTCCAACCATATGTCATGCATCTTGAGGGTTAAATTCAAGCCTAACAGGTGGTTGTACATGCTGAAATTTGACTCTTTTATGGTCATCTTTAGAGGCCCTATTATTTTCAAGCATCTTCGCCTCATTAAATAGATCTCTGCTACATATTACCTTCTTCAGCTTCAGTAACCAAATTCAAAAGAAAGCTGATTTTAGAGAGGCTCAAATTTTAGAGAGAATTGCACAAATCTATAGAGAACGAAGTGGCATCACCAATCTCAATCAGAGGAGGCATGTAGAAATCTAGAGAGAGAGAGAGAAAGCTCTCCTCTCTCTCATGAAAAAAACCTTCATGTTGATGAAAACTCAAACCAACAGATTAAACTAAGGTTGGAAGTTAAATTGAAAAAAGGTCAACAACAGAGTGATAAACAATCATGTAACTGGCAAGTAGCAGATATGAAGATGTATCAACATGGCCTGCACATACAATATACTAGCAAACACTCGATGTATCGATGTTGCAAGTTAAATTGAAAAAAGTCAACAACAGAGTGATAAACAATCATATAACTGGCAAGTAGCAGATACGAAGATGTATCAACATGGTCTGCACATACAATATACTAGCGAACACTCGATATATCGATAATATTGCAGCACTAGACAATATGTCATTCAGCGTATAGACAAGAGAGTACTGAATAGTAATCAGCTTATACAGACTGCTTGTCTTCATTCAAAATGGGCAGTAATTCCTAAAAAAGAGGGAGGGAAGAATCATATAGCTAGGAGACAGTATTCTCTCTAAATATATACCTGGATATAGCTTGGAAACAGTGTTCTCTCTAAACATCCATCCCTAGCTCTTTCTTATAAAGAAATCCTTTCAAGGAAATCGGAGGACGATCTATTCGGATTTTAAATCCTGGCAAAGGTAAAACCATATGCTCACCTCAAAAGATGCTGAAAGTATGATTTAACCAAAAGCACTAACACCTTTTTCCCTGTGATTTACACCCTATTATCCAAGCTCTAAAAGATATAACATTGTCGAAGAGTTTGAAATAGATGAGGATATGATCTCAACCAAAGTACACCAAACTGAACAGATGTAATCGTGGCCCCTGGAGTTCAAGCTCTAAAAGATATAACATTGTCGAAGAGTTTGAAATAGATGAGGATATGATCTCAACCAAAGTACACCAAACTGAACAGATGTAATCGTGGCCCCTGGAGTTCTACTCTTCCATCAGTATCCAGATGTTTCAAATTCTCCATCACCCCAAAGCTCCAGAGGTCATTCTTTAGCCCTTTTGGTGACTCATCACCTTATCGGTATGCTATTATAAGCCCTTCGTAAGTCTCATTTTGCGTGCTTCATTTGCTGTACGAACGTTGTAAATCTTGCATACTATGTAAGTGTTCTGGATCCACTACCTGGCCTTGCGGATACTCCATTTGTTTTCCATTGAATTTATTTCTCTCTCTCCGTAAGGTCACGAACCTAAAATAATAATAATAATAATAATAATCATAATAATAATAATAATAATAACAATCATAATAATAATAATAATAATATCGATAGCAGCAACAACGATGGCGATGACAACCAGCACAATGATAATAAATAAGGTTCCAAAGTACCTGGAACTGACTTTGAACTAAGAAAGAGCCCAACTTTTTTGCTGACACGTCATTAGGCTTGCTGCCAGCCGAGAGGGAGATAGATTGAATGATGGGCAAGAATACACCACCTGCACGAGCAGTCGTGCTTGGCATCGCAGGGGCAATTAAGGCTTCACTAATTGTAAGCCCATAAGAAAGCCCGAGAGTGCTTCTGCCGAATGTCCTCACAAACACAGTCGCAATGCGGCTCCCTAACCCAGTCTTCACGAACCCCCGAGCAAAAAAGAATGAGATCACAATAAGCCATATGACCTCATTTGTGAAGGCCTCGAATGCGGAAGAGAAAGGTAATGTGCCCCCGGCAACACAGACAGTGAGGGTGAAGAATGCCCAGGCACCCACGGGTAAAGGACCGACGATGAGGCCCGTGATGGTAGTGAGAAAAATGGCGAGAAGCTGCCATGCTTGAGAAGACAAACTTTCCGGCCTGGGAAGAAAAAAATACGTAGACAGGCCGACGGCTAGAGAGAACGCAAGAGGAAGCGGCTTCGCTCCTTCCCAGATGTTGCATTCATGTTCTTTCTGCTGATCATCTAAATAACAATCGTCTTCTCTACAATCACTTCCTCCATTCTGTGAAGAAAGGTTATGCTCATCGGATTGTTGAGCTGCAAGCAATGGAAGAGGCTTCAACTGACGTTTCAGACACCTAAACTTTGAGGGCTCCTGATTGAGAAACGAGTGCGAGTGTAAGAATTCTCTTCGCAGCGACCTAGATGAGGCTTCACATATAAATGAATCTCCGGAGATGGGCTTATGGACGCACAGGTAGACTGACTGAACCTTCACGTGGTGGAGCAGAAGCCTCTCCATTGATAGGAAAGAGACTCTCTATAAGAGAGACTCATCATCAGACAAAGCTTCATGGAATGCTTTTAGAAACCTTAGCATCAGAATCTCCCAATATCCTCTCCATGAACAAGAAAAAGTGCAGGAATATAAAAAAGGGCGCAATGGATAATCGTACAAGAACACGACTTTCCTTAGATTCGTAGGAGAAGGAGAAGATAAACGTGACATTGTGAGCCACATAAGATTACGAGTATAAGAATTCCTTACTTTGCACTTTGGAATGGGGTGAGTGTAAAATGAGTGCACGTGTATTGGATTGTTGGTAAATATATGGGTGCTCAAAGCTTGTAGATGAATGCAAAAGAGTGTGATTGTGTGGCAAAGAGTGTGGATGCTCAAGGGCATAGGTGATGCAAGCGGTGTGTAATCAATTTTGAGGAGGGAGAGCCTTAGGCCTTCCATGTCAAAGGAAGCTAGTTTTACATATAGGAAGACATATTGGTGATCTAGGTAGTGTGGAGGTGGTGTGCTTGAAAACTTGGATGTGTATCACACATTTGGGAGGAATTTTAATTGCATCTGCAAAGATGAGGAGGAGTCAAGCATATGTGGTGAGGAGTTCAAGCCCTTTGAAGTAAGTAGATGAGGAAGTAGGATTTGAGTGTGTTAAGAGAGGGAGGAGGGGTGTTCTACATGCAAGGAAGCCTTAGGCAAGCGGCTAGGTTAGGACTTCAACTAATCCACAATTGGCATTTAGGTGATCCACCCAAATCCACTAAGTATATTCTCTGTCATAATTTTCAAGACTGACTTTTCAAGGTTGTTTGATCTAAGGACTCTACCTTGATTTACACAAGTGTAAGGTATTATCCCAAAACATGACCCCAAAAGTTTTGATAATAGAAAACTTGTCCTTTCAAGCAATTATATGCATAATGTGGACCTCTATATGAGGGTCCAAAAAGGTGGACAAGCATTCAATAATGCAAATGGTCCTCCTTCAATCTCTTATGCTAGTCAAGGGTGTGCAGTATAGTGGTAACACATTGAACTCTAGATTGGAGGTCCAAGGTTCAAAATTCACATATTGGTTGGACGTGAAATGTTGCACATGAAATCGTGAATGTGGGAATAAAAGAGGTCCCCTAGGTCATATGTTGTTCTTTCAAATCTAGTGTCTATAAGGATATTAGGTCGAAGATTGGACTCTTTTTAAAATATATAATACTTAAAAAAAATAAATCTATTGTTCCAAGTTCTATCAGGGTAAAAGAGGTCCCCTAGGTCATGTGTTGTTCTTTCAAATCTAGTGTATATAAGGATATTAGGTCGAAGATCGCACTCTTTTTAAAATAGATAATACTTTAAAAAAATCAATTTATTATTCCAAGTTCTATCATTTATCCTATAATTATCCTGCATAACCAAAAAAAGGACAATCTTCAAGTTCATTTTATTTCATGTATTGAATTTGGAAAAATTGTTTAGATTAGGGGTGGGATTCGAACTCGTGACCTACCGACTACGAGTATGATGGGCTAACCACTTGCCTCAAAAGCTATGGTTAAGGATTACTTTATAATCCTCCCTCTTAGGGTGTGGTTCCATCGTCTCCTGACTATCATTTCTTGAGTCTAAAACTTTGTTCCCCTTCTAGATATCATTGTCCTCAATTATCAATTCTTGATCTCCCATTGAATTGATGTAATCACCCTTCCATAGTCTCTTGAACCTTCTTGTTCTCAACCTTGGTCTCTTAAACGTTTTCTTTCAGCTTCTTGGTCACTTGCCTACAGACTTGCCTTGCTCTCAACCTTGGTGTCTTGAGCCTTGCTTTGGATGATTCTCAAAGTGATTAGAAAATCAAAGGTATTACCAATTGGTACATCAACATAGATGAAAGTCCCATCTGTTAAACCATCTAGTTCACAAATATCACTTATAGATGTGGAAACATCTACTACTAGAGACATCAAGTGACAGGTAAAGGACTTGAATCTGCTAAAATACCACGGATGAAGTAGAACAGTGGATTAGTAAGTGGGAGAAGTGCTTTGGGCTTTGCAATATTGTTGATGAGAAATAGAAGATTCAACATGCTACTTATAGTTTTGGTGGATGTTACCCACCTTTGGTGGAGAAAACTAGAGCAAGACAAGAAAGAACCCACCACTTGGGTGGAATTCAAGGTCATATTTTATAGTAACTTTTTTCTTCCATATGAGTGTGGTCTAGGGCTTCAGAAATTTGATTCCTTCCTAAAGTAGAGATAACTTATAGTGAAGGAATATGCAGATAAGTACAAAGAAATCTTATTGAATATACTAGATCACGCACTTGATTTTCTTCAAGTACATAAGTTTGTGCTTGGGCTTAGAAAGATGTTGCATCCCCTTATGCACAAGGAGCATTGCCACACCTTAAACGAGGTAGTAGAACTCGGCTTGGTGTTGGAGGATAGGTGATGCTCTTGATCACAATCTTCAAGATAAAAGACTATGTGGATGAGATTGAAGAAGCCCACAGCTTTAGTTCCAGTATCTAATAGCTAAATGAATGTCATTTAGATTTCAAGTCATGGGAAGAGAAAAGTTAATACTTCCACTAATAGAGCTTTTCAACGATCCAGTTTGACACAACAGCAGAAAGAAAAGGCTCGTTGTAAGGACCTCTATTATGAGTGCCTAGGTCGGCATGCTTATAGGTTATGTCCTAAGAAGAAGAAGAAGAAGAAGAAGAAGATATATGCAATGATGGTGGTGGATGTTGGAGTTAGACATCTGCGAAAGCACACGAACAGCACAAGGAAGAAGAAGAAGCTTGGAGCACAACACACAATACTAATGTATTACTAGAGAATGTACAAAGATAAGTAGCCCATTAGGGCAATAGGCGTATATACAAGCGAGGCAAAAAAACCTCCTAAAGAGGGAAAAAAGTACCCCGGCGGTCCTAGTGTGTTCACACACATCACTACCTAAATATATCAACAAATCTCCCCTAGGAGTGATGCGGTGAACAAGGAGCTAGCACTCATGTATAAGGAAGTGGCAAACTATGTGGAAATCACTCCACAAAAGGAAGTAAGCCCAAAGATTTGCGGAAAGCTTCAAACTTCTCCTTTGGCAGAGCCTTCGTGAAAAGGTCTTCAATGTTCTCCTGCCTGGGCACATATGCCAAGCTGATCTCCCCAGCAGAGAACCGCTCCCTGACATAGTGATAATGCTTTCTCAATGTGCTTAGTGCGAGCATGGAACACAGGGTTCCTCGCAACTGCCAATATGCTCTGACTGTCAGTAAAGATGGTGGTGGCAGAAGACTAACCAACACCCAAATCAGCCATTAGGCATCTGAGCCACACACACTCAATAGTAGCTGTGAAAGCTGCCCTATACTCAGCCTTACAACTGGAAGTGGCCACAGTAGGCTACTTCTTGCCCAACCAAGATATACATGAGCTACCAAGCATGAAGCAAAAACCACTAGTGGACACACGAGTGTCATACCAACCAGCCCAATCAGAGTCAGAAAAAGCATGCAAATCTTGCGGTAGTGATCCCCCCTAGGGATAAAACAACCCAAGTAGCCGAGTACCACTCAAGTAGCGAAAGATGCGCTTAACCACCTGCCAATGCTTGACTCCTGGGCAATGCATAAACCTGCTCATCTGTGAGACAACAAACTGAATATCTGGCTGAGTAATGCATAAGTAAATCAAGCATCCAACAGCCTGCTGATAGAGAACAGCATCAAATGCATCTCCAGCATCATGAAGACTCAATCGTAAACCTGTCTTCATAGGAGTAGCAATAGGCTTATGGTCTTCAAGGCCAAAACACTGCAATAATGTGTCAATATATTTCGTTTGACACAAAGCCATTCCACCATCACATGCATAAACTGAATGCCCAAATAGTGATGCAAATGCCCTAAATCAAACATCTCAAATGAGGCATGCAAATCAGCCTTAAAATCAGCCTTAAAATCAGCAATATGCTTCTCAATAGGACCAGTGAGCAGCATGTCGTCAACATAGACAACAATGATCAGAAGCACATCATTAGCATGCTTAACATATAAGGTGCTTTCAGTTGGACTGTTCTTAAAACCATGTGCAATCAGATATGCATGTATCTTCTCATACCAAGCACGTGGTGCTTGCTTCAAACCATATAATGCCTTCTTTAACCTGCACACTTGGTTTTCATGCCCTTTCTGCACAAAGCCACGCTGCTGAAAAACATACACTTCTTCATGCAAGTCACCATTCAAAAATGTTGTGTTAATGTCCAACTGATGTACATTCCAACCATGATGGGCTGCAAGTGCACAGATGCTCCGAACAGTAGTCATACGGCATGTAGGTGCAAAGGTCTCATCAAAATCAATGCCTCTTTCTTGTGCATAACCCTTTGCAACAAGCCTAGCCTTATACCTGTCAACTGTACCATCAGGTTTATGCTTCAGCTTGTATACCCACTTAGTGTCAATGGCCTTCTTGCCAGGAGGCAAGTCACATAAAGACCAAGTACCATTCTTCATTATTGCATCATATTCAGATTGCATAGCAGCCATCCAATTTTCTGAATTTTGTGCTTCATCAAACAAAACAAGCTCATTCTCATCAGAGAGACTAGATGCAGCCATAGCATAGCAATCTGATGCAAAAGAGGCACTATGAGAGCCTGAACGAGTACGATATGACAGAGCTGCATCTAATTTGTTGTCACGCAAAGTTTGCACCAGCCATTTTGGCATAGTCTTTCCCTACTCAATATCAACTCTCTCATCAACAAGTGCATCATGTAAATCTGCATAAAAAATGGAATGATCTGCATTATCAAATGAAACCTGCAAAGGCTGAGAAGTTGCCTCATTAGGACCAGCACTAGACTGTCCACCTGTAAAAAGAGGCAGCAAAGTATCATACATGGCTTTGGAGCTAACAGATGTCTCCTTAGTACATGAAAGCAATGGCTGGATAGCATCCTCCACAAAAACAACATCACGGCTAACCAGAATGTGTTTAGTCTATGGATGATACAGATGATAGCCTTTACTTTCAGAACTATACCCAACAAAAATACATTTTACTTCTTTATCATCCAATTTTTTGCGATGTTGTTCAGGCACTAATTCATATGCCAAACAACCAAAAACATGCAGATGAGCAACAGATAGCTTGCGGTCATGCCAAGCCTCATATGGAGTGATAGACTGCAGCGCTTTAGTGGGACACATGTTCAGTACATATGCTGCACACATGACAACCTCAAGCCAGAAACTATGTGGTAAAGCCTGACTCTTGACCATACACCTCGCCATCTCCATGAGTGACCTATTCTTTCGTTCTGCAACTCCATTCTGTTGCGGTGTATATGGCACTGTACACTGGTGTTTTATCCCACGTTCAGCCAGAAATGCATTAAAATCAGAAGACATATATTCCCCCCCTTGATCAGAACGGAGGGTGCCCATTTTACATGCTGATAGATTTTCAGCCAAAACCAAAAACTGTTTGAAGCACATGAACACTTCGGACTTTGCCTTTAATGGATATACCCATGCATGCCCGGAAAAATCATCGATGAAAGTCACGAAGTAAAGATAATTCCCAAAAGAAGGTGTCTGCATAGGACCACAAACATCACTATGTACAAGCTTCAATTTTTGAGTAGCCCGAATTGAACTATATTTTGGAAAGGACGAACGCTGCATTTTGCCCAAAATACAACCTTCACAAACATGTTTTCCAGGTGCCTCAAGTTTGGGCAAAGAGGACACCATTTCAGATTTCTCGAGGCGTAGCAAACTAGCAAAATTCAGATGACCAAAGTGTGCATGCCAAAGCTTTGCATTTGACATAGCCTGAGAATCATTTACTACACATGCCAAATCATTTACAGATCTTTCATAGTCTATGAGCTTATACAACCATGACATAAAATGCCAGAAGCAATAATCACATCGCCATTTGAGAGATCATGAATTGTACACTTGTCATCAACAAATTTCACAACCAAGCCAATCTTGGCTAATGCAGAAACTGATAAAAGGTTCTTTTTTATCCTTGGCACAAATAAAGCATCTGACAAAGTGAAAGAACTACCATCAGCAGTAGTCAAAATGATCTTATCAACTCCCATAACAGGATAAGAGGAGTTGTTGGCGCATGTAACAGTATTCCCTGTAGGGGCAGGCTCGAGTGAAGAGAAGAAATTGCGCTGCAAGGTAATATGTTTGGTCGCCCCACTGTCAAAATACCAAACATGTGAGTCTACTGCAGACATGCACTGCTCGTGAGAAGATGGGTCAAAACTGCAGACAGTAGTAAACGCCCATTCTTCTTCCTGCACAAGATTAGCAGACTCTGTTTTTGGTGTAGAGGCCTCTGCAACAACCATTCCAGCCTCTTTCTTCTTTGCCTCTTTAGCAGCCAGTTTTGGACAGTTCTTTATGATATGATCATTCCATTTACAGTACTTACAAAACAATTTCTGCTTTTCTGATTTCTTCTCATCTTTATGTTCCTTCTTTGAATATGCAGAATTAGTAGATTTTTGCTTACTAGTTGAAGAGCTCCATTTTCCTTTGCCCTTCTAACTAGCTAGGAAAGCTTGATCTGCAACTCGCATAATGGACCTGTTCTGCCTGGACTGATCTTCCTGCAGCAGAACAGAGACTAAATCCTCAAATGATAAGGCATTCGGATTGCCTTTCATCATCAACCAAAGAGTAGAAGCAAAAATCTGATATGAATTAGGAAGACCATTCAGAACGGTCTGTACAAGTGAGCTATCTGGTATAACCTCATCAGCAGAAATCAAGTGTTCCTTCAAGTCTTTGATCTTTGTTAGGAAACTGTCCATAGAATCATCTTCATTCATGTGCTCACTCTCCAACTATTTTCAGATGTAAGCAACACGAGCCTCGTTCCTAGCTTGGTACAATGTGGTAAGTGTATCCCAAGCATCCTTAGCTGTTCTACAAGAGAGAATGTGAGGAATAATGGCACGTTTGATAGACAAAGCTATCAATGCAAAAAAGGGTATCAGTTTTCGGACACTGAGCTCGTTGTGATGAGTGGGAAGGTTAATGGACATCTTTTTTGGTGAAGAAATTAAAGTTGAAGACTAGTCCATCTGAGTACACCTACATAGTAGAGTTAGAATATGGGAAGGATATGAGACCTGGGATCGGTGAGTTGTCAGATTACGATTCAAGAGTTTCATTGGGTTACCCAAGAAATCTATGAGTTCTTCACAATACCTTATCGATATGCAAGGTAACTTGAAAATAGATCAGTTTAATCTTCAGCAAGTTGTTGAGAGGATGAAAGCATTTGTAGATGGACATCGCACACCATGAACATTTCAAGAGAGTGATCTTGTGTTTTTACAAGTTCCACTTTGTTTGTCACCGACAGTGGGTCGGAAACCCAAGTTATCCCCTAGATTTTATGGACCTTGGATAGTAGTCAAGAAGACTAGTGATGTCACGTACAAATTACAACTGCAAGATGATTGCAAAGTTCACCTTGTTTTTCATGTTAGCAATATGAGACCATACATTTCTCGAGATAAATTGTGTGGATGGTTTAGGTGCTTTGGAGGATATAATATCTCAGTCAGATATCCATTTCGAGTCCTTGACAAAAGGGAGCGGCAAATATGGAATGATTTCACAGCACAGTATCGAGTAGCATGGACAAGCCGTCCACTCACAAATACTACTTGTGAATTAGAAGATCTAACTCGCAAACACTTTCCTTCTTTGATCATTGATGACATTGATCTCTAGAAGGGGGAGAGAGTGTTAGATTTATTTAGACCTCTATGGTCTACCTGCATTTGGTCGAGGATCCTAGCCATGTCGAGGACCAGAGCTTAGGGGAGCCAAGGTTGTAGCACAAGTCTTTGAGCTTATTCCATCTTCTCAAAGTGGCCATATGAGGAGTATTTGGATGTTAGAGAAGACTCTAGATGTGCCAAGGGAAAGGGCTATTTAACGTTGGGAGGAGAGTGGCAGGTAGCTAATTGGGAACTTTTTGGAAAGTATATCAATAGATCATTAAAAAACATCAAGGGAGCATATATGCATATCTATGACACACACTAGAGATAAAAGAGACAAATAAACAAGAAACATCATCTTGAAGTATCGTTTGTTGAGCTTCGTTTTAACACTTTTTTTCCATGTTCATATTTAATTATTTTTTATAAGTGCATCTTCATTTTGTACTCTAGATCTAATTGGGATCTTTACCATTTAGCTTCATTCTTGCATTCATTCTTCTTTCAAGAGATTTATCTCGTATTGGACGTATTTAGAGAAGTCTCTTTCCAAATCTATACGAGCGGGCCTTCTCTTCATTTTGTACTTGGTTAGAAGCTTGAGAGCTCACTCTATGCTATTGGAAACCTTACTGTAATTCATATGTGAGTTTTTTGAGTTCATTGTTTACTCATTGTTTTGAGTCTCACACTCTTCTCATTTATGAGTACATATTTTAGTTTTGCTTCTACATGTGTAAGCTTCCTACATGATATTAGAGCTCTAGCCATTGGTGTATGATTTTGGAGGTGGTAGGGCCCTTGGAAATGGTATTAATGCTCATGGTGGCATTCTTTTGATGATTGTACATCTTCATTTTCATGCTCATGGAGCATTTCTGAATGCTATTTGACCCATTCTTCCACCCTCACCCTCTTTCCACATCTCTCTACTTGCCCTTTGATCCTCATTGTAGAAACACTTGGGGGCATTATGATGCATCTTCTTCATTTTGGCAAGCATCCATTTTGGTGCTCTTAATGATGCATCTCACTTTTCTAGAGTGTTTATAGACATTATTTGGAAACATCTTGTTGATGATCCTCTCACTTTTGCATGCCGTGTGGTTGTTCTTTCCCCCCTAAGAGACTCTAAGGACATACATTGTGGCCTCTAGTGGTCAATCTTGCTCTCATCAAATGATCCACACTTATTTGATGGTCTCTTAAAGAGGATGATGGTCTGTTAAATAGGATGATGGTCCTCTACCACTCTTCCGAATCTTGTTTGACACTTTGGACCCTTGTTATGCGATTTTACCTATTGCAATTTGAGAAGTTTTTTTTTTGCCATGAAGGATGCATTGAGCACGTTCTTTTGCTCCTTTTGATTGTTTTTATCCTATAATAGAGAAGTAGAAGGATTGTGTGATAAGGTAGAAATATTGCACACACAATAGGGAGAGAGAGAGAGATATTAACGTCTTTCGAAGGCCAAACTTGGCCTATGAGACAAAATCATGTACAACTATAGTAATCCATGTGTAGAAATAAAACAGAATAGTACTCGCTACACAAACTGTGTAGGCTGAAAAAGGCTCGAAATAACCATAGGATAGTGTACGGGTAATGGAAAGGTAGTGGGGATAATGTAGTGGTGTGTGGGGAGATGTGGCTCTAACTCTATAGATAATGGCCACCTCATACATGGGGGTCCCATGACGAAGTGAATATGTATATCCTAGCTATAGATAATGGGTGGAGGTGGGTGGAGTATGTGGTACATCAGTGGCGGTCTGAGTGCCTCCTAAAGGAAGGCTACCCACGTGGTGGTGGTGGTGCGCATGTGCTCCATCATGTGGTCATGGGCTATCATGATGCGTGAGATATCCTCTAGGTATAGTCGTGGGCATCTGTATCTAGTCCTATGTGGTCGATGTCACACTCTCTGTGTTGTTGCTTGCTAGAGCGTGAGCCCTACGCCTCTGGAAGGCAGGCTCGTCTAATGTAGCCCATCTCGCTGAAAGAACTGAGTAATGTTCTATTGGGTACTCACCATGTTTGATGCTAGGCTATAGCAACTGCTCTCGTCTCTCATATGCTGCCATGAGGAAACGTCCCAACCTCTGTTGGTCTCTACTGGTCATGCACAACTGTAGTGACTCCTCTATGTGGAACTGTGTTCGTAGATATGAGTATGCTCGACATCTAGTAACAAAGAGAGAGAGAGAGAGGGAGGGGCGAAGGTGAGGGGGGAGGGGTAGAGAGAGAAAGAGAGAGAGAGAGAGAAAGAAAGAAAGAAAGTCATGTTAACGTCTTCTCGAGGCCAAACTTGGCCTATGAGACAAAACCATGTACAAGTCTAGTAACCTTGTATAGAAAATGAAATGAAATAAAAAGTAATCACTACACAAAGCTATATAGGGCTGGAAAAGGATGGGGAGGCGTGGCTTTGACTCTATAGATAATGGCCACCTAATACATGGGGGATCCATAATGTGAGTGAGTAAAATACCCTAGCTATTGGTGATGGGTGGAGGTGGGTGTAGTATGTGGTACATCAGTGGTGGTCTGAGTGCCTCTTGAAGGAAGACAACCTAAGGGGTGGTGGTACACCTCTGCTCCATCATGCGATCGTAGGCTCTCTTGATGGGTGAGATATTCTCATGATATAGTCATGGTCAATGATATCCAACCATGCATGGTCGGCGTCATGCTCTTTGTGCTCCTGCCTGGTGGAGTGTGAGCCCTATAGATGGACCTCTCTGATGTAGTTCAGCTTGTTGAAAGAACTAAGTAATGGTATGCTGGGTACTCACCCGTGTCTGATGTGTGGGCTATAGTGACCGCTCTCACCTCTCGTATGCTACTGTGAGGAAGCGGCCCAAGAGCTGCTAGTCTCCCATAGTCATGCACAACTAGTGCGACTCCTCTATCTAGAACTATGCTTGTAAGTCTAAGTATGTTGGGCATCTGATAACAAAATGCTCCTCACTCTCTACCTCTGTATGGCATATTGGGCACCACCTCTCCTCATGGGGGACTCCCCTGGACCAACCCCTCTCAATCTCGAGTTGATGTGATGAAACCTGAAGTTGCCCAATGATGACTTGAAGGTGGTGAGGTAGGTATGTCTGCATGTATCTCGGAATCTCGATGAAGCCCTCGTCCGATATATCTAGAAAATGCTCATGGTAATAGAGCATTTTTGGTGGCAATATATTCCTAGGGCTCATCCATGTCCTCTATATGTATGTATGCCGTATCTCCTGTCGAATGACCCTATTCCTCTTCTGATGAGAGAGCGAGTAGGTGGGTGCCTATAAGTCATACTATAGTGGTGGTAGCCTATCTATGTCAAGACCATGGTGGGCCAGACAGTCTCGTGTCCGTGCATACCATGAGGAGTGTCACCTTC
This sequence comes from Ceratopteris richardii, assembly GCA_020310875.1. Classification (NCBI taxonomy): domain Eukaryota; kingdom Viridiplantae; phylum Streptophyta; class Polypodiopsida; order Polypodiales; family Pteridaceae; genus Ceratopteris; species Ceratopteris richardii. The sequence goes on from CM035413.1 coordinate 115,513,290, forward strand.
TAATGCCATATCACGTGATGCTTGGAAAGCACGATAAGCAATGCGCTCTGTATCCATGCTCTGAAGTATGTATAATAGGCATACTGTCTGGAATAGTGCCTCAACTAGCATCGATGGTGTAGCGAGCTCTACTCTAATGATATCATGTGGTGTTGTAGGCTTGCTGCGGATAACTCTGGCAATCGTGAGGATCTGTGGCCTCTCCAGTGCTGTCCATACTAATGTAGCTAATGCTGGCCCCCATATGGCTGCCCCATACATGAGCGCTGGCATAACCAAAGTGTCAAAGAGCCACCCCTTTGTGCGGGGCTCTTGAAAATATGTCTGGTGACATTGTCTCTCCATCAAAGCTAGTGCTACAAAACCACGTGTGATGCGGTCATGGGTTGCCTGAGACATAGAGAAGACCCCTGATGTTGCTTTAAATGTCACTCCTAAGTATACATATGATCCGACAACCTCGATGGGTCCACCTATTGTTGTGAACAAACTATGTCTGTGTACCTGTGCTGATGTATGAAAGATGATGACCTGGTTTTACTAAGGTTCATAGATAACCCTTTGTGTCTGCAAAAGTTGTCTAGGCCATGTAGATGATGATGTAGACCTTCTGCAGACTTTGAAACTAGTACAATATCATCAACATATAAAAGAATATGGACAGTGGACCCACGTACCTCAATGCCATCACCTCGTTGCTACTGTATGACGTCCACTATCTCATCAATGTAGAGACCAAAGAGGGTGGGTGAAAGAGTGCACCCTTGCTTCACCCTGATAGTGCTAGCAAGTGGATCAGATAAGCCTCCCAGACATTTGACTCTACCAAATAATCTCTTGTATAAGGCATAGATCCCCCATATGAGCTCCTTTAGAGCGCTCCGATATCAAGTAGTCATCTGAAGTGTTGTTCCCTAGGAACCATGTCAAATGCTTTGCGGAAGTCCACAAAGCAACAATATAAACTCCTCTTCCTCACTCTTGCCTGGTCAATCAAGCATCTCAGGGTGAAGATGTGGTCAATGGTAGAGTAATAGTGTCTGAAACCTTTCTGTCCTAGGGCCCTGATACCCTTCCTCTCAACGAGAGTACTCAACTCTGTCTCTAGTACCACCCCATATAACTTAGCCAATATAGGGTCAATCATGATTGTCCGATATGTAGCTGGGTCCATAGTATCACTTGACTTATGAATGGGCACTATGGTGTGCTCAATCCATGAGTCAGTGAACCCTTCAACCAATGCATAGTTGAAGAGGTGGGCAATGAGCGGTGCGCGAGTCGTGCCTCCGTCGATGAGGTGCTCTGCCTGTAAACCGAAATGGTCATGAGCCCTGCCATGTTGTAGATGGGCAATAGAGCATCCCACCATAGTGGGTGTGAATAAGTCAGAGGTGGTAGGACATGAGCTCTGCGGCCTAGGAATGGGGGGCTAGTCTGGTCTGAGAGAGAGATCGAGGGTGGGGGCGAAGGGGAGGGGGGAGGGGCAGAGAGAGAGAGAGAGAGAGAAAAGGAGTACTCTCTAAAGGTGAAAGTTCAACAAGTGAGATCTTAATAGAAAGAAAGTCGTTGAAGAAAAATACCATGGATACCTTTATTCTTCGTTAAGTCCTCTATTAAGAAATGCAAAGAAAGATGCAAAGAACTACCTAGCGTTGAGTGCAATTTTCACATGTGGATTTTTTTTGTCCGAGTTGCGACTAGGTGTTAGGTGTGTATACGCTATCAACTATGCATTTTTTGCAATTTTTCCTATCTTTTCTTTGCATTCGGTGCTAGGTCTCATTATGTTCTGAGTTTGCCCATCACTTCTAGAAATGATATAAACTCAGTTCGAAGAGCTTCTTGTGAGTTCGTGCTTGTGGTGTCTGTGCATTGTAGGGTGCATGTGCGAGCATGTATTCATTCTTAGCTCGGAGGTGAACCAACTCTCCTAAATTCCTTATTCTCTTGGGATTTTTTTTTTTGGCCACATATATGTATTTTGGCAATTCTTTTGTATTAAGGTTACGTCAAAGATCTTGGTTTCCCCTCTCTTATGTGTGTATTCCATTTTTACCAATTGAGCATTGCTTTTGTATTAGACCATTCTTTTGGCAGCCAGCCCATTCTAGTATCAACTTTTTTTTTGCACCCCAACTACGAAGTGCCTTGTTGACTCCAAGTCTCTTATCACACTTTTGGTACATCAAGTTGTTACAATTATGTGTTCGTGGAGTAGCCTTGATGTGAACCTTTTCCTTATATATGGGCACTTTTTACTCTAATGCTGGTTAGAGTTTTTTTCCCCATGTTACCACATATGTGATACACTCATGTGTGGTGGTACGTTTGTACTTAAGGATATTATTCATCCCTTACTTCAATTTTGTTCATCATCAATAAAGAGAGCTATTCTAGCCATCCGTCTTCTATGTGTGTCTGGCTATGTTTGTGCTTCTTGTGTGTCTCTCACATTTCTACACACACCCAACAATGGTATGAGAGAAAGTTTAGTTGGGGCCCTCATTTCAAAGCCATTCATGCTGCTACAGTCTCCATCAGAGTGACAGATTATGAGCTGAAATTTCAACATTCATTTCAACTTCCATTGAAGCAAAGATCTTGTCATGTTCTTGTTCTTTAGTGAAATAGTGGGCATCAATGAATTGTTTAGCATGCTTCAAGCTAAAGATAATCTTGATGGGACCAACTATCCAATGTGGTCTTAGATGATGTAACATGTTCTTATTGCAAAATAACTATGGAACATAGTGGAAGATCTAGATCAAAGACCCACATGTTCTATTTCATAGTATATTGTCACAAATGGAGTTAATTCTTCAAATATAGTGGTTACTCCACCTATACAAGAGCAACTTAGACAAGATGGCAAAGATGCTCAAACTCATGCATTGATTGTGCTTTCTGTGAAGCGTCATATACTTCCACACATTCAATCATGTTCTACATCAAGATAGTCATGGGAAACTCTTTCTTCTTTGTATGTTATATGTAATGAAACACGTGTTGCATACTTGAAGGAAGTAACTTGAGGATGTATGTATGGTTGAAAATGAGAGTGTGGATGTGTATGTGGCACACATCAAGGACTCGAAAGAGCAATTGGCAAACACAGATGAGATTATTTCGGATGCATCACCCATCTCTAGATCATTAAAAGGATTACCATAATCTTTTCAAAGCTTTTCCACTACACTTCGTTTGGTTGCAAAAGGGAATCCAAATATGTATGCATGTGATCAAGTGTGTCTCTTATTTTGCAAGAAGAGCAATCTAGAGTGAATATGAATGGTTGGATCAAGGGAACATAAGCACTTGCTATCTCACAAAAAGGAAAAAGAAAGTATGGTTCAACTTTGGGTTCATCAAAATCAAAGTCTCAACCTTCCTCTTCCACTCATTCCTCTAATAATGCTAACTTGCACAAGAAGAAGAGATGCAAATATTGACAAAAGGATGATCATACTATTGATGAGTGTAGAAAACTTGCGAAGCGCAATGAAAAGGAGGAGGAATCTGGCATGCCTATTGTTGAAAATTCTTCAAATGCAAAGAATGATGAAGCCAACATGGCTCAAAATTTTTGGGCATGTGTTGTTACATGTCATTATGATGCATCATTACATTCTAAATGTATGGTTGTGAGTGAGATTGATTCGGATTAGTTCTTTGATAGTGGTGCTATAATTTCATACAAAAGGTTTTTTTGCATCTTTGAAAGATGCACTCAAAGGAGCACATGTGGTGTGTGCAAATTATGCCTCTTATGCTATCATTGGGTTAGGAGAAATTGAGCTTACGCTTGCAAACGGAGGTGTGATTCTCTTGAAAAATGCATTATATGTACCCAATATCAAGAACAAATTAAGTTGAGTTCTTTTGATTGCCAAAGCTGGACCTTATGTAAACTTTGTTTATGATAAGTGTATGGTTCATGATTTTAGCAATGGTGATATAATCATGATGTCTGATACATTATGCAATGGTTTGTATCGCTTGGATACATACAATAGGGCTATCTCAAATTCCTTGGTTGCTTATTCTTTCTCAATGGCTGAAATGGAGCTTTGAGATGCTCTTTTAGTCACTTGAAGTTCAATAGACTGATTTAGTTTCAAAAGGACATGGTTATTGGTTTGCCAACACTTGAATCCATTGAAAAGCATGCATGTGAAGGTTGCATTCTCGAAAAAATGCATTGTGCTTCTTTTCCAAAAGATAGTCATTTACACACTACAAGAAAATTGGAGCTTGTTCATAGTGATGTATGTAGTCCCAACCAAAACTCCATCTTTTGGGAAACATGTATATTTTGTTACCTTCATTGATGATGCTACTCACCATACATGGGTATATCCTATGAACGCAAAGAACGAGGTATTTTCTTGCTTCACATCATTTTTAGCTATGGCTGAATTTTTTTTGGAAACAAGTTTTTTATTGTACGCATAGATTGTGGCGGTGAATACATGTCACATGAGTTTAATGCTTTTCTTCATATTTCACACCAATGTACAGTGCCATATGCACCTCATCAAAATGGTATTGCAAAGCATAAAAATCAAACACTCCTCGAAATGGCATGATTGTATGATTAAAGGAAAGCACCTTCCTGACAAGTTTTGGATCGAAACGTTCATGTGTGCAAACTATGCATCTCTATCCTACAAAAACATTGAGAGTCATCACTCCTTATGAGGTTTGGAATCGACATAAACCTATGGTTAGTCATATGTATGTGTTTGGTTGTTTGGCATATGCTATTATGCCATCACAACAACGTCGCAAACTTGATGAAAAGGTAAAAATTTATATTCATTGGTTATAGTGCTTAAAGTAAGGGATATCGTTTGTATGATCCTTTGAGAGACACAATTATTGTGAGTCAAGATGTAGTATCTATTGAGAATTCAGTTTACCCTTTCCTTGGATGCAAAAAATAGCCAATAGTTAGCTCACAAGATGTGCTTGATACATTCATGCCTTTGTTCCAAATTGGTGCGCTTGACTATGGCCATGTAGGTCAGCCAAGTGAGGTCCAAAGGGTTGAAAAATTCTAGCAAAATAGAACTAAAAATGTAGAGAATTTCTAGCCAAACATGGTTGGAACTGCTAGAAATTTCCAGCCACATATGGATGAACATTTGCATCCAAATATGGCTAAAAATGAGCATGAAATTCAGCCCACACATGGTATACATGTTGACTATGTATTACATAATTAATGTATGTCTATCAAAAGTGCACAAATTATCCCAAAGTGGCTGAAACAAAATTTGTAGGACAACAAATTGAGTGCACCATGCATCAAATAATTTGGTGGATTGGGCAAAACAATTAGTAGCTATTCTCACATTTGGACCCAAGAACCTTGTGATCAGAACAAAAGGCAAAGAAATAGTTAAATCACTAAAATATCACATACTCATAGGGAGTATTTACAAGCCAAATGATCAAGGAAATTTAGCTTGTTGTGTGGAAGAGGAAGAGCATGACAATGGTTGCAATTGGCACATGTAGGTGCATTAGGGCAACATCATTTGAAACATAAGACACTACAAACATTGAAGAGATTAGGTGTATATTGGCAAACTATGGAAGCAGATGTTTATAGGTTGCTCAAGGATTTTCCATCCTCTATTAGTAGAACTCTAGTTGAACATGCAACTCCATATCAAGTGTCTCTAATAATTGATTGGAGCAATCCTCTAGTTGAATTTATAAAAACGAAAACGTTTCTCAAGAGATGAATTTAGCATGACAAAGAAGTTTAGATTAGGAAGCTCAAGATTAGATTAGCATGACAAAGAAGTTTGATGATATTCTATACAAGCGTGGAAGAGATAGATATATGAGGTTATGCATGCACAAAAAGAGTACTTGAAGATATCAGAGATTGCACACCAGGATGTTGTAGGAGGACACTTTGGACCTGATTGTGTGATCAATGCTATACTATTTTTAGGTCTGTGGTGGCCTATCCTTCATATGGATGCACATACCTATGTGAAGAGGTGTGACACATAATAGGGAGCTCAATATCGAATTCGTAAGGACAAGATGCCATTGAGATCCATGATGCGGGGACGAGCAGTTTTTGAATGGGGTATAGACTTTGTAAGTCCTATCAACCACCCAGCTAGAAGCTCCCATGCTGAATATATAATTGTAGCCACATATTATCTTACCAAATGGATAGAAGTGAAAACCACTAAGAAGAATGATGCACAAACAACAACAAAATTCTTGTTTGAGAATGTATTCACAAGGTATGGATTGCCTATTGAGTTGGTGAGTGATCAAGGGATTCACTTCTTGAATGAAGTAATTGAATATTTGTTACAAGACTTCATGGTGATTCACAAGAAGTCAGCAACATACCATCCACAAGCAAATGGACAGGTTGAAAGCACAAATAAGATCATGTACTGCAATGTATTGACTAAAGCTCATAGACCATAAATGTTCAGAATGGGACAAAAAACTACATCATGTTATTGGGCATATCGAGTGGAAAATGGTACTCAAGGCCACTCCCTTTCAAATGGTATTTAGACAAAACGTTGTGCTTCCTTTAGATTTCTTGATACACATTCTAAAGGTCGCACAAGGGCATCAGTGGATAGGCCACAAGCTATCATCCAGGATCATGGATTTAGAATGCTTAGGAGGTACCTAATTGAGCACAACAACAACTATATATGAATCAAAGAAGAGATGGAAGGCCTATTTTGATGCACATGTGAAAGATAAAGGCTTGAAAATTGGTAAACTAGAGAAACTATGGACCCATGATTATCAAGAGATTTACAACCAATGATGCAATGCAATTAGCCACTCTAGGAGGTGTGTTGTCTAATTACATAAGTGGTTGTTGAGTCAAGGGCTATCAAGAGCCCTTGACCAAAGAGATGCTTAGGTGACTCAATGTAGCAAAGAAACATAAAGAGGAGGAGAAACGGATATGAGAAGAGGCTCAGGTAGAAGCTTTAGAACACATCAAATGAATGAAGTTAAGATGACAAGGCATAGGCCAGTTTAGGAATGATGACTTTGAAACGCTTCCCTAATCAGACACCCTTAAACATCAAATGGCTATGTGGCAAATTAAGAGGAATACCTCTCATAGCATAGCTGATAGCTGACCATTCATTTTGGTTGAGCTAGGATGGGGTGCTACACTCAAGACAATCGGGGCCTAATTGATTTAGGAGCTACCACAAGTGCCATTAGGTATTCTTATTGTCAAGATATGAACTTACAAATGAATCCAATTGAGGCTTACCTCATAGGATTAGGAGTGTAGAAACCCCTTACATGGACAAGGTGGAAATTCCAATCCTCGTACAAGATGTTTCCTTGACAATAAAGTTATTAGTGTGCCATAAGATCTCATTGAACCTTTAATATTGGGCCAAGATTGGATATATGATCACTCGGTCAACTTAAACCTCAGAATTTGTCTTCTTTAGGTTTGGATAAATGAGCAACGTATTATGATAGAATTAGAAACTAGTATGATCAATAATCATGGCTTCACAAAGGCTCTTATACAAGAAGGTCTAGATACATATGAATTACCTAGATCTACATGGCTTAAACAAGTAGAGGAGATTGTCCAGACCCAAGCTGAATGTGTAGGATTACAAGTATTGGCCATGCAAAATATCAAAGAGACTATGCTACAATCAAAATATTTCTAGAATCTAGCTCCTCATAGGCTTATTACCACTTTGGACTTGCAATATATGCCTTATTTTGTCATTTTGGCATATTACAATGTAGAGATGCAATGAATTACAAGCGAACTACCAACTTTTATCACACAATTTGAACTGGATGACCTTCCTGAAGTAGTGTGAATAGGCACAATTTTTCAACCTAACTAGCCCGATTACTACAAGAGTATCTTGAGATGTTGTGCACATGGTCAAATGTTCCATTGCCTATTCTCTACAACCTGTGCTATGGACCCATCCCAAGGCGCTGATCATGGCCAACATTTTCCATCAAAGTCAAGAACAATGCACGATGTGTAGATTGGGTTAACTCATATTTTGCACCTCCGTTTTGCACCAACCATCACATATATGATGGCTACTATATAACACTGGATGCCGAGGCTCAAAATGATGCCCAATGTTATTGCTCGAATGCTAACGAAGATCTTCAATCTTATGCAAGTTGTATTTAAAACATCCAAGAATGTGAGGGTACCTCTTGTGTCCACCCTATGATTTGAGCATGACAATTTGGATTCGATTTATGATTTGAGCACGAAGCCTTTAATTAAACTTCAATTAAAGTCATCTATGTGTGGCACTGCACGGTGAAGTATCTCCCAGCCTATTACAAGCAGGTATTCGAAGACATGTTTACCATATGATTTCGGGAATAGCACTTTGAGGTATTCATATCAAAACCAATACATCTCTTGCAACTTTTTGTTTGTGAGCAGCCATCTATTCAGCACATTACAGGTTACCTCAGTCAGATATCCTAGGTGTCACCGACTGGCAAAGAGTCAAAGCTAATGTTGCAAGGGGACTCTGCCTCAAAAAACATGAACTCCCCAGAGACATCATTCAGTAATATATTGAGCACCCCATACCAAAAGGGTCTTTCATAGATGACAGACTCCAGAGGGGGGGGGGGATGTCAGCAGCAAAAGAGACCAAGGAGGTTTAAGTCTATAGGATAGCCTAAGGGAAGTTAGCCAGAGAGGGCCAAAGCATAGATACATGCTTGAGCAAACACGGTAACTAGAGAATAAGAGGACAATGAAGCCTCCAAGTTTTTCCAAAAACTTTACATGAAAAAATAGTGATCTTCATCACTACAAGCCATTGTAAATAATCACTTTTGCTAATTTCAACTCCATTTTGTGCAAGCCGATGAGTCCTCAAGCTTGAGAATACAAGTATGATCCACATTTCAAATTTCATAAGTTTTGGAGCTCATTTGACCCCTCAAAATAGTGTAGAAACCTAATTTTTAACTAGGCTGAACACTAGGTCTGAAATAGGCCAAACTAGTCAAAAAAACCATAAAAGTAGCTAGTGAGTTCATTTTTTAGGTTAGCAAGTTTGGAGGTGGCTACTTTTGGGAAGTGCACATTTTAAAAAGTCACTTGAGCTTATGAATAGAATATTCCATTGTTCCATGCTTTGTCTTTCCTTGTATGCATGTGTGTGTATATGTGTGTGCATCTCATAGTGCTTCTCACTCACTCATTTATACACTTCTATCACTCATGATTGTCATATCATCCTCTCATCTTCGAATTGATATTTATGAGGTGGATATTCACCATGGTGGTACTTCCATTGTGCTAGAATGACACATATGTTTAGCATTTTCATAATTTGCATGATCATTTTTTACCATTGTATCAAGGAACTTATGCAAAATACCTTCTATAGAAATGAAAAACGTCGAGTGTATATATCTTTCCAAGAATGCCAATTTTGGATGTGGGGAGTACATATTAATTCAGCCAGCCTTTTTCAATACAAAGCCCTTCCTTGTGAGCCAAGAAAACTAAGAGATTCCTTCTTATTATAGGGAAAAATATATGGGTTAGTAACAAGGATCTTGTTTGTGCATCATATTATATAGTTTTTGAAAGAGAGATACTCAAATGAGTTGAATCCATCATTGAGGGTGTTTATTGGACACCAGCTCTTGAGGATCCTCTTCTTCAAATTGAAAGTCATTAATTGGATCCCTATGCATCTTTCTTACCGAATATGATTGGAATTGTTGTGCCATTATAATATATGGTGTAGGGATGGCATGTAGTCTATGGACCATTTCAACACTATAAATTAATGAAATAATGTGAGGTTTGTAAAATTCACTCCCTTATTCTATTTACATGTTCTATATGTGTATCAAGACTAATCTTCCTAAGGAATTGTTGAAGGAGTTTTCTTTCTACTATACACTATGGAAAAGACTATTCTCATTAGAGGCTTGTCACCCTATCTTGAATCATACTCTCCATCTCAATGTTTGTAAGCTTCATAGATCATGGATTTTCTACAATGAGTTCAATGAGTTCAATGAGTCTATCTATAATATTGGTGATTGGAAAATCTACCATCTTTGTCTTTAAAGTAGTTCATCATGGCCTTGAGGAGGAGGTCATGAGTGATGAATATTTCACTACCATTTTATCCCTCTCTCAGTTTGCATCTTCCATCATTTGTTGCATCCTAACCTAAGAGTCTAAAAGTAAAAGTATCTAATGCCTTTATTCTTCATAGACATTGGTATTTCCTTGGCGTTTAGGTGAGGGACAATCAAGTGGCTTCTAAGATAGTTGACATATGCTCATTATTTTTTTCACACAATTACTATAACTTTTCTTGATTTTTTTTTAGTTGTTCTCAAAAAAACGCTTCATTTTGCTCACCTTGTGCTTTCTTTTGCAATTTTCCTTAGTGGAGGATTTATTTGATTCTAATTCTTCTTCTAAGGCACTTATATGTCATATTTGATATGGTTTAGTTGGCCTCCAATTTTGCAGTCTTTGTTTTATTCCGGCTAAGCTCCTCATCTAATTCTTGAGATTTCTCATTTAATAGGAGCAATTAATCCTAAAAACTAGAAATAGTTTGTTAGTACTTGTCCATCTAGTCATGCCTTTCTTACCCTTCTTGATCTCATTGTATTACTAATTGAATGACCTACTTAGCTTGATGATAATCATGATAGTGTGTTTATTGGACTAGATTGGTTGCTTGTTTGTCAATGTGATGATGCTTCTCCATGACATGCATGGTTTCCAATAGATGACACATGAAAACGAGCCCTAATTCTTGTAGTAAATGAATTTCAAGGGATGTGGTATGATGGCACACTTAGCTCTCCTAGGCACAACTTTTACTAAGTTATTGACCTACTTATATTGTTAAGTTGTCGGTTCAACTAGAACTTGAGGTGTATTTGACCCAAGCACTTACAAAGTGCTAAATTCAACATTTTTAGTAATGTTTCATCCTTCAGACTTAGTGGCATCCATTAATGATGTCTTGGTTTACCTTCTTATTTGGGGTCTCTGAAGAGATGTAGGTTCAACTTCCTCCATTTCTTCCCACTTGACTTCATCTAGTTTTCATTATGTGATATTTTTTTTTAAATATAAAGGAAGTTCGGCATTAGCCTACTCTCTCGGACTTCAATTAAATAAAGAAAAGTACAAGGGAAGGGAACTAGTGCCCACGGGACCCCCAAATCCCACAAAGCAGGGGAAGCTTTTACAGCCTGAAGGGGGGGGGGGATTTCTTACAGTTAACGATCCTTTTGCCAAGGAGGAACAATGATTTCTCAATTGACCACTCTTTGGGGGAATCACCGAAGTTAAAAGCACATCTTTCCCTCCAGATTTTCCATAGGACTTCCCCTCTAATGGCGTTCCAGAGAGTCGCGGAGCAACCGATCGCTTCTCCCAGCGTGGCTTGCTTCCAACTGAGATGTTTCTAAAGTCTAAGTTTCTTTCCAACCGTCTGCCAGAGTCTATTGGAGTTGGGGCAGGTAAAGAAGATGTGTGGAACATCTTCGATAGACCGGTAGTAGTGTTTGCACCAGGGAGGAATCCCACAAAATTTGCTAGCCTTAAGGTTGGTCCAGATTCCATGATGAAGAATCTTCCATAAGAGGACATACTTTTTGATTTCTATGAGGGGGTGCCAGATAGCGATGAACTTCATGTCCCACTGAAGCTGTGTCCATGACAGGCACCACTTCTTGTTGAGGGGGTGCCAGATAGCGATGAACTTCATGTCCCACCGAAGCCGCGTCCATGACAGGCACCACTTCTTGTTGAGGTTAACCTGATAGTCGATCGTTTCTTTGATGTTCGGGATTTTTGATAGGCTATTCCCATTGTGTCATTTGAGACCAAGCGAGCTCGATGTGTCGTGTCCCATGAGAAGGCGAACTTTGTGGTGGTCCCAAGCGAGGCATCTGCTTTGCAAAGTGTTCCATTCTTCGTACGAAATGTTGACGCTAGGGTCAATATCCTCAAAATTGATCCATCGGTTGCTGTCTTGTTTCCAGAGATGCTTCCATTTTTTGAAGCCTTTGTTCCATAACTTCTTGGCATTTTGAATGTTCCAAGATTCCACACTCCGGATGCCATGGATTGGAAACCAGATAGAGTGATTTTGTCTGATATCGGCTGCCCACTTCCACTCTTCACTTATTCTTGTATAGCTTTTGACTTTATTCCAACTCTTCCATAGGGAGCACACAAGATTTGAGCCCTTCGGGAAGACGGGGAATGGGGAAAACAACAAGGTCAAGATGTCAAGATTCTTCCAATTTGGGAAACCCATGAGAGCCAACTCATTCTTTTTTCTGAAGATCAACTTGGCCCATGAGGCCTCCCCATTGCACCAAGCCTTTATCATCCATTTGGCCGCTAGTTTGTTAGCCATGCACCCAATGTCTAGGATACCTGTCAAGTTGTGCTCCGATGATGTCCCCAATTTTGGCTAACTTCTGCACAACTATCGATGTCGACTTCTCAGAGATGAGTGCGCACGGAGATCCGATTCGATTGTACCGCCCAGCCGCGTAGTTCATCATTAGTTACTCTTTCTCTCTCTTCATAATTGTGAGTCATCCCCCCACATGGCTTCACACATGGGTGCCACATGGCACTCATGTGTGAGCCCATGTAATAACCAATCTAAGAGGTGGTTCACACCTCTTCTGAGGGGTTCTCCATATAACATTTCCTTCCCCTTAACTCCATTTTTGTCCTCAAAAATGGTATTGGAAGGTCTAATAGAAAGAGAGAACTAATAATAACACTACTCCCACTATATCCCCATGTATAGAAATACATGGTCCTGTCTCCGTGTTGTTTCCCCATATCCTTCCCCTTAAGAAAACTCTTGGGAAGGTAACGTGAAACTGGGAAACCGTCTCTGAAGGGTGCTAACCCGCTCCCATGTGGCACTATCTTCTGAACTATCTTTCCACTTTACTAGACACTCTTTATACAAGTGACTCCTCGTCCGTTTCTCTCGAGTGCGTAGTATGCTCTCTGGCTCATGTGGAATAGATTGAACAGAAATAGGCTCTACTATCTCACTATCAGGAATGAGGTTGTCAGATTCACCCAGCCTTTTCTTAAGCCGGCTAACATGAAAAACTGGATGGATTTGACTATTCTCTGGAAGTTTGAGCTGGTAAGCCATCTTTCCTATTCTCTTAAGTATTTGGAAGGGTCCACAATACCTAGGAGATAATTTTGGACAAGGTCCCGTCTTCATGGTTTCAGACCTAGATGGAACTCTAATATAGACTTGCTCTCCTACCTCAAAGTTGATATCTCTTCTCTGAGGGTCAGTATAGGCTCTAGCCCTATCCTGAGCTTTCCTAATGCTGTCCTTAGCGAGTCTAAGCATATCATTCATTTCTTCCAAGAAGTCCTTTGCAGCTTGGACTTTTTCATTCTGCAAGCCAATTGCATAAGGAGCCCTTGGCTGAAACCCATACATAAGCATAAATGGACTATGCCCAGTGGAAGAGTGCTTGGCACTATTATATGCAAACTCTACTATAGGTAAGTACTCTTCCCAATTAGTTTGCCTTTCATTCACATATGCTCGAAGCATATCCTCTAGGATTTGGTTAACCCTTTCTGTTTGCCCATCCGACTGTGGATGCTCGACCGTACTCATGCTAAGCTTTGTATCCAACTTTTTAAAGACCGCTCTCCAAAAGTGGCTAGTAAACTTCCTATCCCGATCAGAAACTATGTCTAAAGGAAGACCATATAACCGGTATATGTTCTCTACAAAGAGTCTAGCCAATTCAGGTTTCTTCACTGTAGTACGTGTTGGAATAAACCTAGCCATTTTGGTTAACCTATCCACAATTACCCAGACCGAGTCGTGCCCTCTCTGTGTCTTAGGTAATCCGACTATAAAGTCCATGGAGATACTCTCCCACTTCCCATTGGGAATATCCAATGGGTGGAGTAGCCCTCCAATCCTCAACCTCTCAGCTTTGTTGACCTGGCATTTATTGCACTTAAGCACATACTCTAGGACGTCCTTATGAAGTCCAGGCCAATAAAACTGCCTCTTAACAAGATCATAAGTCTTGTTAACTCCTGGGTGTCCCGCACTAGGTGTGTCATGACACTCATATAAAATATGCCGTCTCAACTCAGTATCTCTAGGAACACACACCTTACCTTTATATAACAAATATCCATCTTGGACACTGTAATTCTTCCACTTGAATCCTTCTTGAGTACCCGTCGATACTCCATCCTCACTGGAAACCCGTATATGACGATCCCCATTCTCTATGGCTTCCCAAATCTCGGAATATGCAGGATCAAGCCTACATTTCCCTCTAATAGACTCAAGTAGCTCACTAGTGATCTGAGTAAAACTCAATCCATTGAGCATAGGCATGCGGCTAAGTGAATCAGCCACCACATTAAACTTTCCCTTCCTATACCTAAGCTCATAATCAAACTCTTGAAGGGTCTCTGCCCATCGGGCCTTCCGACCTTTAAGGTCTGTTTGATTAGAGAGCCATTTAATGCTCTCTTGATCAAACACTATCGTAACTTTGGCACCATATAAATAATGACGCCACTTCTTCAAAGCATGGACTATTGCATACAACTCCTTCTCATAGACGGAGTAATTCTTTTGAGCCGGTTCTAGTTTCTTGCTCTCAAAAGCTACTGGTCGACCATCCTGTACCAAAACCGCTCCTATAGCAAAATCACTCGCGTCGGTCTCAACCACAAATGGTTTATTGGGATCTACTATATGTAAAAGTGGAGCTGTAGCAATTGCTACCTTCAACTTTTCCATACTTTGCTTCTGTTCGTCTCCCCAATAAAAGGCTTTCCCTTTCCCTTTAAGCTGTTCCGTCATTGGGACAGCAATTTTGGCATAGTTCTTAATGAATCTTCGATAGAAACCTGATAAACCTAGGAAGATCTGCAGCTCTTCCAGGTTCCGTGGATGTGGCCATTCCATAATAGCCCTTACTTTTTCAGGATCCATTTGGATTCCATCTTGGGAGACTATATGCCCAAGGTACCTAACCTCTGTCTTGAAAAATTCACACTTTGACTCCTTAGCAAAGAGCGACTTTTCCCTTAGCACTTGAAATACTTTTCTCAAGTGTTCCAAGTGCTCCTGTTCTGATGCACTATAGATCAGAATGTCATCTAAAAAGTCTACTACAAAGTGTCCTAGATAAGGCCGTAAAACACTATTCATGAGTTTCATGAAAGTGGCAGGAGCATTGGTGAGACCAAAAGGCATCACCAAAAACTCATAATGCCCATATCTAGTCCTAAATGCAGTCTTAGGGACATCCTCTGCCCTAATTCTGATCTGATGATATCCTGATCTAAGGTCAAGCTTGGTAAAATACCTAGCTTGATGTAACTGATCAAATAGATCTTCCAACCTAGGCATTGGAAATCTATTTTTGATAGTTACCTTATTAAGTGCTCTATAATCTATACATAGTCTCATAGAGCCATCTTTCTTTTTAACTAGGAGCATTGGCGATGCCCATGGTGAGTTACTAGGTTTGATGAAGCCTTTATCTAAATAATCCTGCAATTGCTTCTCAACCTCCTCATGTTGAGAAACACTAAGCCTATAAGGTGGTCTACAAATAGGGTTAGTGTTAGTAACAACCTCAATGGCATGGTCAATGTCGCCTCTCTCAGGTGGTAGCCCTCTAGGTAAGTCAGTGGGAAAAACATCTCTGTACTCAAACATAAGATCCTTAAAACTTTTAACTACACACTCTTGCAAAAAAGAATAGTAGAAAGTCCTGTTCATATTTACATTCAAAGCATGAAAATATACATCAGATGAGCTGTCTGTACAATGCTCCATATCATGACTATACAATAAAAACATATCCTGTACATGCTGTGAACAACAGAGACTATACAACTCTAATGATGAGATGAGAGGTGCACTAGGCACATCTCTCTCTCCCTGAATATAAACTTTACTTCCATTCTTTTCAAACTCGAGTGTGTTATTTTGATAGCTGCGTTTAAGTGTATCTCCCAACCCCCATAGCCATTCTCTTCCTAAGACTAGATCTGTCCTCTCCATGTTCATAATTTGGAAGTCCATATGATCTGTATAATCCTGCATCTTGACTTCCAAATTGGATACCATAGTATCCCATATTCTTTTATCTTGCCCTTGCATCATAGATACAATGTATTTATGTGCACTAGGCTGCTGGGGAATCTTCAATTTCTTGACCAAAGCATAGTTTATGAAGTTATGAGTGGCAGAGTCATCTATCATGACTCGCACCCTGGTCCCGTATACACTACCATGTAGCTTGACCAAGTCATGTGGTCCAAACTGCGGTGACCACAATGACTGAGTCAAACAACATGTGTGCTCTATATCCTCGTGCATCACCTCCACTCCCTTGCAGCTAGAGCTGCCATGAATGGGAAGGGTCTGCACTAGGTGGACCGCCTTTTTGCCCCTTTCAGGAGCCGTACTAGACTCTGGTCCTTTCTTCTTTTCTTCCCCCTTCTTGAGTGGACAGTTCCACTGCGAATGACTAGGGGATAGGCACCTAAAACACAGGTTCTCTCTTTTGGCCTTCTCAAACTGGTCTGTGGATAGCTTAGGCCCTTGTGATCTTTGTTTTTTAATAAAAACCTTGTTTTTCCCAAAAGGCAACTTTTTCTTAAATTTAGTGGTGCTAAGAGGTTTAAGGGGCTGATCCGTCTCCATAGGAGTATACTGAGGACGGTTATGGTCCTCATATATCTGTGCATATTTGATCGCCTCCTCAAACGTCTTAGGCGCATTCCTCTTGACTTCCCTGTTTATGGCTTTATCCAAGCCCCTAACAAACCCTCTGGTCTTCTGAAAATCATCTAGACCCTTAAGCTTCAAAGTGATCTCTCTATAGTGGGATAGATAGACTGAAAGAGGCCTGCCTCTTTGAGTAATCCTATCCCACTCATCCCAATTCCTCTCCTCTTCATTTTCAGGAAGAAACTCTTTTAGGAAAAGAGTCTCAAACTGAGTCCAGTCACTAGGGATAGAGTTTGCCTCCTTAAGACTCATCCACCACTTATAAGCACGTGGGCCGAGGGAAAGACTCGCCTCTAGCACACGATACTCAGGTGGGGTGCCCTTCAATTGATGCAAATCATGCCACTTTTGTAAAAAAGTGTAGATTGCATCCTTATTCCTGTCTCGGTCATCCCCCGTGAAGGTAGGTGGCTTCAAGTCTTTCAGGAGGGGAGCTTCCCTAGAGCTCTCTCCTTTATGTTTACTAGGAAGAGAAGTCTCTTTCCTAGTAATCTCTAGAGGAATGGTAGGAGTCTCTCTTTCCTTCCTAGCCAGGAAAGAAGTGACACTAATCTCAAGGGAGATCATTTGAGACTTAAGTTGCTGTATAAGAGATGTGATGCTACCCAAATCTTTTTCTAACTTAAGGGTTTGCTCTTTCAAATCAATGAATTGGTCATGAGTGACAAATTCATCTATAAGCTCTTCATAAGTATACTCTTGCCGTGAAGGCTCTTTTTTTTCTAAATTCTCTTCTATTTCTTGTCCTAACTCTACTTCTTCCATTCTAGCATCCTGATCCTCTAGTCGCTCTCTAGGTGGAGAAGTGGTCTCAACTACTTGTTTGCCTTTAGTTTCCATGTTTAAGTACCCTTCCCCCGTTTGCTAACTAGAGAGTATAAAAATGAATGGAAGTAGAGTTTAAATATGCAAGAAGAAGAGAGATGTAACACAAGAGCACTTCCCTGATACAAAGTAGAGTTGCGGAAGCTAAATCCAAGTGGTCCTTGATGCTTCAAGCCGCTGATTTTGATTCCTCGCCAGTCCTAAAAGAAAATTGGAAATGTCCGCTTGGTCCGGGGAGGTTCTAGACACCATAAACCATCCAAAATAACACCAAAAGTGCGTAAGAAAAACCCCAAATGGGCAAACTGAGTGCAACTGAACAATTTTAGAGATTTTTCAATCCTCGCCAGTCCACAAATTGTTGCCCAGCACCTGCACTTCAAGAATTTGAGACAATCCCAAGTGAAAAAATTGGATTTGGAGTCCGGATGAAGAAAAACTAGGCCCGGGAGTGGCCGCCTAGTTCCTGCTGAAACGCTGCAGAGAGATTTTGGTAGGGCAAATCTCATCCAAATCCAACACCGATGGTCTCTGAGCGAAGCTTGAAAGCGTAGCTTCGAAACGTGACCAAGATTTTTAAAATCCGATATGGTATGAAGAAAATATGCTCCGGAGAAATGGGGTATGTCACCGGTGGGAAGTGAAAAGCTTCATCTTCATGAATAGATGAGTTTGGGAAGCTCAAAGCTGAGGAATAAAAGCTTCTTTCACCAAACCAACCCCTCCATCCCAAAGCCACAGCCCATAATACATATATACCTCATGATTCTTACAAAATCTTGATCTAAGTCATGGGTTTGTAGCTCCAAATTTTAGGAAAAAACTCGAAATTTTCTTTTACAACTGGGAACCTCTGTTTCTTCGAAAAAAATGAAGATACCTGTCGACAGAGAGCTTTATCCCATATATGCGTGGGTTGCAGGCCTTTTTGAGGTACAAAAAGAAAGCTCTAGAGAGCTTCACTCATCCAAGAGTGGGGAAGGAGGAGCAAGCCCCCCCCCCGTGAGCTGGCGGACGCCTGCGGGTCTCCTCTCTGCGCGCGGCGGTGAATATTGGTCGTCTGGCTTGGGCGCCTCGTTTGGTGTGCCTGTGGGCCGTCTCTCGCGCGTGCGGCGTCTGCTGGCGCTGTCCTGCTCCGATACCAGTGTCAAGTTGTGCTCCGATGATGTCCCCAATTTTGGCTAACTTCTGCACGACTATCGATGTCGACTTCTCAGAGATGAGTGCGCACGGAGATCCGATTCGATTGTACCGCCCAGCCGCGTAGTTCATCATTAGTTACTCTTTCTCTCTCTTCATAATTGTGAGTCATCCCCCCACATGGCTTCACACATGGGTGCCACATGGCACTCATGTGTGAGCCCATGTAATAACCAATCTAAGAGGTGGTTCACACCTCTTCTGAGGGATTCTCCATATAACAATACCAAGGACCCCACTATCTCTATGGTTGGTGCAGATGGACCACTTGATTTTAGGCACCTCCCTCCTATTGTGGTCACCCGTCCAAAGGAAGTTTCTACAAATACTATCCAGTTTGGATAGATCTTGCTCTTTCGGTCTCCTACAAGAAAGGAATAAATGGTAGAGGATAAGAGGAACGTGTTGATAACCATAGCACGACCAGCGAGATTGATTTGCATACCTCTCTAATAGTTAAGCTTGTTTTTGAGTTTGGCTAGCACCCAGTTCCACCGTTGTTCCATAGAGACACCAAACCCCAAGGGAATCCCAAGAAGCCGAAAAATTTGGCCCTACGGAATGATTTGACAGCCATGATCGATGAGAAGGTCGTGCTGTGACCCAACAATAGCTCTGAAGGCGGTTTTAGAGTGGTTGATTCTGGATCCAGAGGCTTCACAAAAAGTATCCAGACACCTCCATAACATCTCCAGGTTGGTACTATCATTGTGAACAAATGCATTCATATCATCGACAAAAAGTCTCAAGGTGATCTGGCCATGGTCGTGAGGCAAACAGAGACCCTTGATATTACCAGCTTCCACCTGATGCTCCACCACCCTGCTAAGCCCTTCCGTGGGAATGGCAAAGAGAAGGGGAGCCAATGGGCACCCTTGTCTGATAGATCTTCTAAGTTTGATCACCTTCGAAAGTTTTCCATTAATATTAATTTGGGCCGATGCATTTCTGAGAAGGGTCCCGATCATCTTGGTGAATTTTAGACTACATCCAAGATCTTTATATATCTATAATGGTTTCAAAAATTGACCTTCCTTTGATGAAACCTCTTTGTTCCTTGCTTAACCACGCTCTCAAATGGCTAGAGATTCTGTTTGCAATGACTTTGGCAATGATCTTGTATCCCGTTTGGAGCATTGATAGGATGCCAATTCTCTATCCTGTTCTTTTCCCCTTTTTTGTGTATTAACTTGATAATGCCATTGTTGAGACAAGATGGAAGCGCGCCAAACTTGAGCGCCTCTTGCCAAACCAAACGAAGCGGGATGGCAACCACCAACTTGAAGGATTTAAAGAACTTGTTAGTGAGCCCATCGGGTCCAAGCTTTTACTAGAAGGGAGGGCATCAATGACCTCAGTGATTTCTGCTTCTGAGATGGGGGCATCAAGTAGGGAACAAAGGTTGAGTGGTATCTTGTGGGGGGAAACCCTAGATATGGCTGCCATGTAGTCCCTTCTATTGTGGGAGAGGGGGTTCGAGGTCCCCAAGAGTCTCGTGAAGTGCCTTTCAATGATCCCAAAATTATCTTCTTCCGTATTGCATACATTGCCATTTGAGTCTAGCAATAAGGGGATCGATTCTCTGTTATGTTTCCTTTTAAGGATACGGCACATCTCTTTGGTGGGTTTGTCGGCTTTGCCAGCCCACCACTCTTTGAAGAAAATTTGCAAATTTTTCCTTTGTATTTCTTCCTCGTATCTCAACAACGCTCTGATTTTTCGAAGACCTTTCTGGAATTGAGATTTTCCTTTGTTCACTTCCTCCTCGAGCCTCCAGAATCTATGATATAGAGCTTCTCTACGAGCCCGCCGCACAGTCTCGAGCATCTTCGTGGATCTAATCATGACCTGTCGTGACTTATCGACCGCACTTCTCTAGCACTTGGTTTGGGACAAGCCGGAGGCGAACACCTCCTTCCACACATCAGAAATTTCTTGATGGACGGAGGGGAGAGAGAAGGAGGGCGTGCTAGCGTGGAACCAAGGAGCCTTACAGATCTTGGTGAAAGGCTAGAAAGTGATAACGATCGGGTAATGATCCGAGATGGCGAGGTCGGTGCGTTGTGAGATGGAAGGGTGGTCCCAATGATGAGTAAAACTCTGAGAAATGTAGCATCTATCAAGTCTAGCTTTCATCAAGTCCTCGCCCGCTTGGAGATTTGACCAAGAAAAGCCATTCGAGTCTTTGAATTCGACCAAATCCAAGTGCAGTTTGGTTTTGTCCCACAATTCTTTCTCCCGACTATCGATGACCCTCCCCTTGCCCATCCATCTGTCCATAGGGTCCTCCACCATGTTGAAGTCTCCACAAATAAGCACGTTGTGGGGGAGCGAGTCCAAGGAGGCCCAAGTGTTCAGTCTCTCTAACTCCCTGTTAGGGGCATACAAAGAAGCTAAAGTAAAACAAAAGGGAGCAGCAATCCATCGATGATATTCATCTTCAATGGAGTTCTCAAGCTTTTCAAACCAAAATTGATTAATACCGATTACCGTTCCACCGGACTCCCGCTGGTGCACGGTTGAAATCCAAACATGGGTCGAGGAGACATGTCTAAGCCGTTTCTGGAGGTCTTCTCCATCAATTTTAATCTCTTGAATACATATAAATTCTGGGTTTACGCTAATGTCGCGAAGCCATTGACCAATGATGGTCACTCTTGAGGGGTCGGTTAGCCCTCTAGCATTTAACGAGATGATGATCATTGTCGTAGTGAGCCCTCTTTGCGGGAGGGAGCTTTGTCCTTTCTTTTCTTAGATTCATCTTTCTTTTTCGCTGGGATTGGATCTCGATTTAGCAATAAGTTCTTGTGGGGGCTTTTCCAGGGTAGCTCCATAGGTTTTTTTCCTTTGCCGAATGCCTCCTGCTGGGAAGAACTGGGCATCGTTTTCGACACCGTTTCCGGAATAGTCAATCCGATGATGGAACTTTCACTATCCATGTTGTCTTCGTTACTAGTAGTAAAGCCGTCTTCTTTGCTTGTAATGTAACCCTCCTAGAAGGTTTCTTTGGCTTTGTTGATGGTGTCCACCTCAAGTTGGTTCTCACCTGGGTAGTCGAACTCATTGATCTCCTTTTCCAGATTGCAATACACGTTGCTGGAGGGGGTGACTGGCATGTTGTTTCGCTCAAAAGTCGCCCTAGGGCTTCTTTTCCTTCTTCTTCTGACTTCGATGAACCTGTCTGCATCAGCTTCTAGATTAAGGGGGCCCTTGACTTCCTCTTCCTTTGTCGAGAGAATCAATGCCCCTTTGATGTCTTGAGCGTTTCTGGGGGCTTCTTGATTTCGCTTGCTTTTTGTCTCAAAGGGCAAGCTTTAATCCTGTGGCCTTGTTGGCCACAACGAAAGCACGCGTTGGGAAGGTTTTTGTAATTAATGTCTTGCTCCCATACATCCCCTTCGCCCAAGTCCACTTTGATATTCAATGGGAGCGACATGGTGAGGTCAGCCTCGACACAGATTTGAGGGTGCCACCGAGCGTTGAACGAGTGTTTTGCACCTTCAATAATGAGACCACCAATGTCCTCTTGTGAGGCCAATGGCTTACCGATAGGAGAAACGATGTCTCACACGAAGTTGTACATGAAGTACGGCAAGTTAGGGAGCTCAACCCAGAGAGGGTACCAGAGTGATTTTGATTTGTCGGGAGTAAAATCAGGGGACCATCTGAAAAGGCACAGGGTCGCCCGACCGAGTTGCCAGGTCCCGACACTTAGGGCTCGAAATGCCATATCTTAATTTTCAAAGACTAGCAACATGTGACTTGCCAGAAGGAATTGACACTTACAAACAATTAGCCCCCGGGGGAACCACTCGTTGCGAAGCCACTGTCGCACGGTTTTGAGCGGGGGCCTAGGGCCAAACAATTGGGTGACAACACAAACTTTCTTGAGCTCCTCCTGAGTTGACAGAATTGCGGCTCTACTGAGAGAGACCATGGGGGGTTCAGCACTCTCGGGGGCCCCAAGGGTGGCACAAGATCCCCCCTCCAACAGAGAGGCCAGGTTACTGGTCTCCCCCCAAGGAGGGGCCAGGTTACTTCTCACAAGAGAGGGGGACGCCAGATCCATGACAAGGGCCCGACAAGTCTGCCCGTAAAATTGATCCAATGCAGTGAAACTTTATTCAATGCTCAGCGTTCCCATTGCTAGATGAATTCCAGAACACCGAACACATCGCAGGCACAAAAAGCCCTAAGCACTTGCAAAAATCGAACAAATCCCCAAAGAGAAAGCAAGGAGTTTTGGGTTAATGCGATTCCCTAAGCTCTTAACTCTTTAGTTGTCTTTTTTCCTTAACAAAGAACTAGTGCACGAAGAGTCTATCTATCTATTGACAAGAGCAAGACATGAAACTAACTAAACCTTTAAGCTGAACTCAACGGTAATCAGATCTGTCAGAAACGTTCTGACAAGGGAGGTGGCCACGCGAAAGAACAGAGGAGAGAGAAGAAGAATGACGCGAAGTGCGGTTGTCCATCGCATACACCCCATCGCACACATCTCAAACTGATTACTGCTTTAAAAAGAGCATTAACCCACCGCCTCAAAATAAGCGTGAAGCGAGAGCTGCTATCGAGCCCACAAAACGAAAAAGAACTTCCGAAAGCGATGGACTCCCGAAGATGCGATAGACTCCCGAGACCTGAAGGCACGATAGACCGGTGCCAAGTATCGCGATAGACTCCCTCGGGTGCGATAGACCAATGCCGTGTACGATAGGTTCCCGAAGGCGCATGATAGACTCCCGCGGGCGCGATAGACCGGTGCCGTGTATCGCGATAGACACTCAAATCCCACGATAGACACACCACCGCCCACCCTCCGATAGCAGTCAGCCAACCAATCTCCTCAGCTACAGCCACAGCGTCAATGCCACCAGCTTGAAGCACTCTTTGCACAATGCCAGACGAACTCCGAAGGTGTTATTCTGCCGCCGACGTCGCCTCTACTCTTTGCATAGCAGTCAGCCAACCAATCTCCTCAGCTACCGCCACAGCGTCAACGTCACCAGCTTGAAGTTCTCCTGCCGTCGACGTCACCCTGTTCTCCCATCGCTATCACTTTGACTCCGTTTGCGCTAGTTTTGTCGAAGAGCCGTTGATGCTTTTGCTCTGACCATAGTTAACTTATTATGTGATAAATTAGAATGCATGCAAAAATAATTATGGTCATTACACGTGTTCCACCTATGAATCTTTGGTCCTTATAAGATTGTGCTCTGTGTCTAAGTTGGATGAACACATAAAGTATGTATTCCACTTTGCATTTCTTCTCCATTCCATAAGCAAACATTATCACTTAATCCATATGGGATATCATGCATTTTTCTACATGTGATACTATGAAATGCACATGAAATAGTCTTAATATTTGTTTGCAATTTGCCTATTGATTGATGAAAAAGTTTTCATATCCTTCAATTTTAATTTCTTTTTCTTTCACCTCTTTACTCATGTTCTCTCCTTGTATATTTAATGTTTCTCTAACTACTACCTCCATTACTCTAATCTCATTCATATTCCCATTAAAATCTTTTACTTTTAATTTCCAAAATTATCCCTACCTCTCTACGTACTTTTGCTCATATATTTTCATGAATTACACACATATTTCATAATCAACATGGACAATTGGTAGTGAAGCAAATGCCTTGATTCCTACTACCTTCCATGCATCGTTAATCTCCTATACTTTATGAAAATCTTGAAATGATTTTGAGAGATGAAGTAGAGTAGTACTTTTTTGTACCTCTCTAGTAAATAAAGACACCTAGCTTCAAGATGAACGTGGATTTAATCTTGCATTTTCATCCAATGTGTTTGGATAAATTTAAATCTTGTTGGAAAATTTAGGAGATCTGAACTATGGTACCAACTGCCCTTGTTTGTACATGTGTCCTTGATTTGGATGCCATCTACAATATTTGAGAAGTTGCATTAGTTGTGCTTTAGAAAAATGTTTTATTTATCTAGTTAATAAGTTAGTGAATTGTTTTAGACAAAATATAATTTAATTTAATGATGGTATGCTATAGATGCATAGTTTGGAATGTAGTTTCTAATCATGATGCACTAAGAGGTTTTGTGTAGTGTGTACAAGAGTTGTTCAACATAGAAGATTCTTGTATTGGTGTTGGCTTTAGAAGGTTTTAGATGAAATCTTGTACTAAGAAAGGTATGTCAAAATGGGTGCTATCCATTGTTAGTGTCATGACACTCTGATTTCTCTCTTTTTTTTATGCCTTCTTGGTTCTAGTGATGCTCTTCTTTATTTTTGGTCTCTCCTTATCTATATGCTTCTTAGGTGTCCTAATAAGCTTTGATGGGATGGAAAAAATGCACAAGCACATGTCTTAAATGATTCAACTTTCAAGAGTTCCAATAACCCTCATGTTTACTCATCTAGAACATCTAAGTATGCTTGTATATTCTTTCCACATTGTATCAAGCAAGAAATGATGCCCATGTTGCTTATTATAAAAAATAACGGAGAGCAGTCATATGAACAAAGGTGATTCTTTGGATAGTTAAATATCAACAATTTGAAGGAGCAATTTATTATTACAAATAAAAAATTTTGCCAAATATGTCAAATGTGTAGACTATTCTCAATGGGATTCATGATTCTTATCAAAGTTTCGGTTTTTGGTTAATGATGAAAGGCAACCAAATGACTTAACATTTGAGTAAGAAGATCAATGTTAGGCTTACTTCAAACTTTGGTATTCAACAAGTGACCTTGAGCTTGGCTTTCTTCAAAGTTCTTGTAGCTGATGATTCTTGCTCAATTTGATATGTTTACTCCATCAGTGTTTGTGCTTGTGTTTCTATTTGTAACCCCCTTCTTGTGATGTTATTTTACTAGCAATCTCCATCACTTCATTCTATGTACTTGATGTTGGAAATGGTGTATGATCTATTGTTGGAGCATTGATTGTGTCAAGACCATGAAAGATAACTTGTGTTTAGTTATGAGCTTCCAACCCTGAAACATTTACATCATCTCCTCTGTTGGTATGTTCTCCCATGGTGGATTTTATTTCTTGATCCTTTGTGTTTGCAATAGCTTCAATATACATGCTCATATGGATGGATTTATGCACGCATATCTGAGCTAGAGTTCTATGTTGGTCTCCTACTATCACAATAGGCATGTACTCTCCACGAGCTATTTTCTTGGTTATTGCCATGTATAAGATGTCAAGTGACTTAAGAGACTCACTTTTACACACTTAAAATTTTCTAAAGTGACTTAAAAGAAATTGTTTTGATTATTATATTTATTTATCACCTTATAAGAATGCATGTGATTCTTCTTGTGGCACCCATCACAACCCTTGTCAGTGATATGTTGCTACCCAATGTCACAAGTGAGATCTTGCACAAGATTCTTTGCATGCCCTGGATTAAGTACTTCATGTTACTTTCATAATTGTTCTCTGTAAAGATAGATTATCATGTTTTGTTTGTCTCTTGTGGTCACCTATTGTTTTCTAAAACCAATTAAGCATCTCATGAAGAGAGTTGGTCCTATGTTTTCCTCTTCCACATATTAGATTCTTAAAATATATAGATGTTGCTTGATAATGAGACCTCTCCATCCCTTGTTTGCTCCATAATGCTAGTGACTCATACAAAAGTAAGATCCATGGGCATACAAAATGTGCTCGTCTAATAACTTACACTTACCATATAGTGTGTTGTATTTGTTTCACCCCATGCATAGGGTTGAGACTTTGACAAAGGAAAATAAAAATCTTAAACTTGAATTAAGGAATGAGAAAACAAAAAATGCAGAGCGTGATGAAAAGATATGTGAAAAATTTTCCAACTCAGGACTAGGGAACATAATATGCATCATCCTACAAATCATTTTACACAGATGGCCTATTGATTGTAACCTAAGAAAGAGAAATCATTAACACACAGACTATATTTCCAAAACTAGAGGAGTTATGATGCACATATTATGAAGAGAAAGGTCAATGTTGTCTTTTATGTTTTATTTGCATTTTGAATGCCACAAGAGGAGTACTAAGAATACATATACAATAGGTATCTGATAGGATCAATAATGGGGATACATGATTCTATAGAGAGAAGAAGAGCTCAAACGGTCAAATACAATGCCAAACGTCAAGACATTTTGTAAATGGTTGACAATGCTTTTTAATACTCCTACCACTACACATAGATAAAAGAGATTCATGTGTTCCCTACTTCCATCACCATTCAATGTGCATATTGCTTTGAAGGATTCCAATTTACATGTTGCAAGCTTTCTTGGTGGATATAACTATGTTGAGGCTCCATTGGAGTTGCCTAATTAAAATGTGTTTCATTATTATGAACACAACAATGCTTGATGTTGAAAGACTACAAAAAGCATAGTTTAGTACTATGGATTTATAGAAGAGGAGTGCAATGGTAAGTTAATCTTTGCTTTGAAGTTGGATTAATACCAAATTGTGAAGGAACAACGATTAGAAAGAATTAGTTTAACAATGATGAATAGAGTTTTGAAGCATGTGCAATTGGAAGAGGACAAAGGAAACCATACAATCACTCATTAAGACTACTTTGGAGTGCAAAAAGAAAATAACATATTGTGGCTTGCCTCATTTGTATTGCACCACGAGAATCATGAGATTTTATCATGTTACTTACATTGAGCAAGCATTCCAAGTACCATCGAGCATAAAAAAGAAGGTGTTTTGCTTGAAGTTGAAGGATCTGGAAAGCTTAAAGTGGAATGGCATATGGAAGGAGATCTCAAAACACCTAAATGCATGTTTTCTTGCAAGCTAGGTGTAAATACAAGACATCCATGCCTCTACTGTATGTGTGGTAGGTTAGAAGATGGTGCCAAATGCAAGAATAAAAATATAGGATGGGTATTGAATGAAAAGCTCAAAACAATGTCAGAGGATTAGATGTGATGCAAATTGTGCTTATAATGGGAAGAAATCAGTACAATAGTCTCACTATATTCTAATTTGTGACCAAAGTATACCTCCAAGATGACATGAAGATGATCAAAGTTGGAATCCTATCATTAGCATTCCTTTGATGACAATACATGTATGCATGTTACATGCCAGACTCTGAATACTGGATAAACTTTTAAAGCTACATATAAACTATTCTTGGTTCATGGAGCATCAATGGAGGCATCAAGAATGCATTCAAAAGCTAGAGGAGGTATTCTCAAGCATAGGAAATCATGGTGCACTACCATTCATCAAGGATTCCAAATACTCTAGCTCAACACAAATATAATCTAGCAAAAGTTTTCATGGGAGAAGTAAATACAAGGCATATACTTTCTAACTATTTCATGTAAGTATAGCATTAAAACATGCAAAAGTTTGCGAGTCTTTGAATTATATAAGAGTCATCTCTCTTTTGGTATTCTCTAGTGTAACTATGAGTTCATAACTCTTCCTCCCTACTTCCAACTGGCAACAATGTAACCACATCCAATATCCAAGCATATCATAGTGTCCATCACCAACATATTGGTATGATGATGTACCATTTTGAAATGATGTTGAACAATTTGTAAGAGGAGAAGGAGGATATAATATACTTCTTCTCCATAGGTCTAATGCCTTACATCTTTGCAGTCATAGTAACTCAACTTCATTCTTATTGATGCCTTGGCTTTTTTGGCATGCATAATGTTTCTCCAGATCAAGATGTAGATTGAATTTGTTGGTGTGATTCTTTTTTTTTTTGTGAAAACTTTTCTTAGAAGAAAAAAATGTTGAAAATAATTGTCATAGTTGAGAAAATCACATTGTAAGCTTAATTTTTTGGATAGAGAATATATGAGGAAGAAAGTGAATAGGGCTAAGAGGAGAAACCTTGGGGAAAAGAGATAGGCCATAAAGTACAACTTGCCACAAAATCGTAGTACTAACATTTGAGAGTTTCTAAGAATGTTTCACAACCTTTAATAAAAAAAGAATTGTTACAAGCTTCTAACATTAACAAACTTGAAAAGGAATAAAAATCTATTTTAGAGAGAAAATGGACATTTTGTAACCAAAATGAGAGAGAAGGATCTATAAAGAGAGAGAATGGTACTTATTCACTTTTCATATCTGAAATTGACATATTATTCTTTTACTAAACTCACTTAATGCCAAAGTCAAAGCATGATTAGAGTTAATCCCTTCCCACTAATGTGTAAAATAAAGTGGTCCTTGAAGTCTCCAAACCTCTCCTAATGAAATATCTTCTATAGGAATGAAAAAGATCGAGCATATATATCTTCACTCCGATGCCAATTTTTGGTGTGGGGATAAGGGGGTAGTTTGGAAATTTTCTTTATAATATAGAGCCTTTCTTTTTTAGCCAAGAGAACTAAGAAATTCTTCCTTCTCATTATAGGGAAATTATCTCGATTTAGTTCTAGGGATCTTGGTTGATTACCATAATATATCTAATTTTTAATAATTTGATTTAGTTCAAATTGGACTCCACATCTTCCAAAATATTTTCTTCAAAAACAAAGTAATTATTTTGCTCCCTATGTACTTTGCTAACTAGAAATGCTTGGAATTGTTGTACCATTACAACATATGGTGCAGGGGTGGGATATAGTCTATGGAAAAATTTAGAACTATAAAATTAATGAAATGATGTGAGATTTGTAAACTTCACTCCTGCATTCTATTTACATGTTTCATATAGATGTCTCGAGAGCAATCTTCATAAACAATCCTTGAAGTAGTTGTCTTTGTATTGTACATTATGGGCAAATTTGCTTCCATTAGAGGCTCGTCACCCTCCTACAAGTTTCCAGTCTCTAGAATAGCTTGGATCATATCATCCTCCATCTCAATGTTTATGAATTTCATAGATGGTAGATTTTCTACCATTTTCTCTTTAAGCTCAACTAGCTCATCCTCTAGCATACAATTTTTCTCATTGAAAGCAAAATTTGCACCATAAGATTACTCAAGCTTGTTATCAAGATCAATGAGTCTATTTGAAATATTAGTGACTGGAAAATCTCACATCTTTCTCTTTAAAGTAATTATCTCTTCGGGGCCTTGAGGAGGATGTCTTGATTGACAATTAGTTCACTTACAATTTTTCACCTTTCTAAATTGGCATCTTCTATCACTTGTATCCTAGCCTCAAAGTCTAAGTATTTTGTTTCTTATTCCTATATTTTTTCCCTATTCTTCATAGCCTTTGGTATTTCCCTTCAAGTGTAGAAAATCTAGTGGCTTGTACGATATTTTCCATAAGCTCATCATTTTCTTCACACATTTACCGTAGACTTTGTTGATTGTTGCTCAGTTGTTCCCAAAAAGATGCTTCCTTCTTCTCAACTTGTGCTTTTTGTTGCAATGTGTCCTCAATGATGGATTTATTTAATTCTAATTCCTCTTCCAAGACACTTATCTTTTATTCCTCCAAATATGCAATCTAGTTTTATTTTGTTTAAGATCCTTGCATAATTCTTGACAACTATCATTTAATAGGAGTGATTGATCTTGAAGACTCGAAATATTTTGTAAGTATTTGGCTATCTAGTCATGCCTTTCTTCCTCTTCTTGATCACACTGTATCACTAATTGAATGGATTAGTTAGCTCTTGATGATAATCATGGAAATCCATTTATTGGACTAGGTTGTCTGCTTGTTGATGATGCTTCTCCATGAGATACACAATTTCCAATGATAACACATGAAAACTAGCCATATTTCTTGTAGAAAATAGATTTATAGGGATATGGTGATGGGGCAATGGCAAGGAAAAAAATATGGCATGATACCCCTTTAAAGGTGAGCATCGAGCAAAGGCTCTACAAATCGGCTTAGTGGTAGTAATAGCAGCAGTAATTAAAACAACAATGCCAACAACAACAACAACAAGAATGATAGCAACAACAACAACAACAACAACAACAATAGTAGTAGCAACAGTAGTAGTAGCAGCATTAGTAGTAGTAGCAGTAATAGTAGCAGTAGTGTAGTGGGAATAGGTTAGACCCACTCTAGAATTACATCCACTTCTATATGTACATGTAACTCACTATGCAAATTATTGTTGGAGTCAGACGTCTATGGAAGCATGCGAACATCACAAGGAAGAAGAAGAAGCTTGGAGCACAAACACACAATACTGAATGTATTACTAGAGAATGTACAAAGATAAGTAGCCCATTAGGGCAATAGGTGTATATACAAGCCGGGGGAAAAAAACCTCCCAAAGAGGGAAAAAAGTGCCCCGGCGGTCCTAGTGTGTTCACACACATCACTACCTAAATATATCAACAAATCCCCCCTGGGAGTGATGCCATGAACAAGTAGCTGGCACTCATGTTTAAGGAAGTGCCAAGCTATGTGGAAATCACTCCACAAAAGGAAGTAAGCCCAAAGCTTTGCGGAAAGCTTCAAACTTCTCCCTAGGCACATATGCCAAGCTGATCTCCCCAGCAAAGAACCTCTCCCTGACATAGTGATAATGCACCTCAATGTGCTTAGTGCGAGCATGGAACACAGGGTTCCTCGCAACTGCCAATGCGCTCTGACTGTCAGTGAAGATGGTGGTGGCAGAAGACTGGCCAACACCCAAATCAGCCATAAGGCGTCTGAGCCACACACACTCAACAGTCGCTGTGAAAGCTGCCCTATACTCAGCCTCACAACTAGAAGTGGCCACAGTAGGCTGCTTCTTGCTCAACCAAGATATACATGAGCTACCAAGCATGAAGCAAAAACCACTGGTGGACACACGAGTGTCATAGCAACCAGCCCAATCTGAGTCAGAAAAAGCATGCAAATCTGGCGGTAGTGATCCCCCCTTGGGATAAAACAACCCAAGTAGTCGAGTACCACTCAAATACCGAAAGATGCGCTTAACCGCCTTCCAATGCGTGACTCCTGGGCAATACGTAAACTTGCTCATCTGTGAGATAGCAAACTGAATATCTGGCTGAGTAATGCATAAGTAAATCAAGCATCCAACAACTTGCTGATAGAGAACAACATCAAATGCATCTCCAGCATCATGAAGACTCAATCGTAAACCTGTCTCCATAGGAGTGGCAATAGGCTTACAGTCTTCAAGGCCAAAACGCTGCAATAATGTGTCAATATATTTCGTTTGACATAAAGCCATTCCACCATCAACTTGCATAAACTGAATGCCCAAATAGTGATGCAAATGCCCCCAATCAGACATCTCAAATGAGGCATGCAAATCAGCCTTGAAATCAGCAATATGCTTCTCAATAGGACCAGTGAGCAGCATGTCATCAACATAGACAACAATGATCAGAAGCACATCATTAGCACACTTAACATATAAGGTGCTTTCAGTTGGACTGTTCACAAAACCATGTGCAACCAGATAGGCATGTATCTTCTCATACCAAGCACGTGGTGCTTGCTTTAAACCATATAATGTCTTCTTTAACCTGCACACCTGATTTTCATGCCCTTTCTGCACAAAGCCACGGGGCTGAAAAACATACACTTCTTCATGCAAGTCACCATTCAGAAATGTTATTTTAATGTCCAACTGATGTACATTCCAACCATGATGGGTTGCAAGTGCACAAATACTCCGAACAGTAGTCATACGGCATGTAGGTGCAAAGGTCTCATCAAAATCAATGCCTCTTTCCTGCGCATAACCCTTTGCAACAAGCCTAGCCTTATACCTATCAACTGTACCACCAGGTTTACGCTTCAGCTTGTATACCCACTTAGTGCCAATGGCCTTCTTGCCAAGAGGCAAGTCACATAAAGACCATGTACCATTCTTCATTATAGCATCATATTCAGATTGCATAGCAGCCATCCAATTTTCTGAATTCTGTGCTTCATCAAAAGAAATAGGCTCATTCTCATCACAGAGACTAGATGCAGCCATAGCATAGCAATCTGATGCAAAGGAGGCACTATGAGAGCCTGAACGAGTACGATATGACAAAGGTGCATCTAATTTGCTGTCACGCAAAGTCTGCATCAACAAGTGCATCATGTAAATCTGCATCAGAAATGGAATGATCTGCATCATCATATGAAACCTGCAAAGGCTGAGAAGTTGCCTCATCAACTCTCTCATCAACAAGTGCATCATGTAAATCTGCATCAGAAATGGAATGATCTGCATCATCATATGAAACCTGCAAAGGCTGAGAAGTTGCCTCATTAGGACCAGCACTAGACTGTCGACCTGTAAAAAGAGGCATCAACGTATCATACATGTCTTTGGAGCTAACAGATGTCTCCTTAGTACATGAAAGCAATGGCTGAATAGCATCTTCCACAAAGACAACATCACGGCTAACCAGAATGCGTTTAGTCTGTGGATGATACAGATGATAGCCTTTACTTTCATAACTGTACCCAACAAAAATACATTTTACTACCTTATCATCCAATTTTCTGTGATGTTGTTCAGGCACTAATGCATATGCCAAACAACCAAAAACATGCAGATGAGCAACAGATGGCTTCCGGTCATGCCAAGCCTCATATGGAGTGATAAACTGCAGCGCTTTAGTGGGACACATGTTCAGTACATATGCTGCACACATGGCAGCCTCAAGCCAGAAACTATGTGGTAAAGCTTGACTCTTGACCATGCACCTCGCCATCTCCATGAGTGACCTGTTCTTTCGTTCAACAATTCCATTCTGTTGAGGTGTATACGGCACTGTACATTGGTGTTTTATCCCACGTTCAGCCAGAAATGCATTAAAATCAGAAGACATATATTCCCCCCCTCGATCAAAACGGAGGCTGCCCATTTTACATGCTGACAGATTTTCAACGAGAACCAAAAACTGTTTAAAGCACATGAACACTTCGAACTTTGCTTTGAGTGGATATACCCATGCATGCCTGGAAAAATCATCAATGAAAGTCACGAAGTAAAGGTAATTCCCAAAAGAGGGTGTCTGCATAGGACCACAGACATCACTATGTACAAGCTGCAATTTCTGCGTAGCCCGAACTGAACCATCTTTTGGAAAGGAGGAACGCTGCATTTTGCCCAAAATACAGCCTTCACATACATGTTTTCCAGGTGTCTCAAGCTTGGGCAAAGAAGACACCATATCAGATTTTTGCAGGTGGAGCAAGATGTGGTGGAGACCATTAACTGTATAGACCTTTACCAAAGATACCTACAAGTCTTTGTTAGGATCATGGGTTATAAACTATGCTAAGAGTATTCCCTTTGAACCCTAAGAAAAGAATAAGCACAATTCATCTTAAGACCATGTAAATTGTACAAACGTTAGGAGATAAGAAAGCGTCAATGAGGGTAGTAACAAGAGCACAACCCAAGCACCAAAAGAAGGAAAAGAAACTAGCGCAAAAAACAAGTCCCATATGTTGTAGATAACTCCATTGACCTAGGATTGATTAAACAAAAGAAGAAAAGCTCTTGGAGAGATCATAATCAGAGGAATTGGGGAAAAATAATATATCATCCATAGAAGAAAATGTAAAGAAGCAATGTGCACAATTGAATGATTGTCTTAACATATCCATACAAATGACAAAATTAGAGCATCAACTTAATGAGAGGTGCGATCAATTTTAATGGTACCAATACCTAAAGACCTATATATGCTTGTAAAAGCTTATCAAGCTATGACAATTGCAAGGCCATGCATGTAGACGATCAACATTACTACTTGAATGGCCAATTATAAAAGTGAAGATTAACAATATGTAAGAATATGATTTATTTAGGACAAAAACTACTAGAAAAGGTCAACAAAAAAGAATCCTAGAGAATGAATATCAAGATTCACGCAAGTCAATAATCCCTTACAAATAGGGGTAAAGATAAAAAAAACTATGAGTAATGGAGAGTTTTTATTAGTTAATATTGATGTAGAACAAGAGTATCATATAGATCTATGGAATAAAGTCCAAGAACCTAGCTAGCCCAAGAATCCTCAAGATAGACCTCCATTCATGGATATGGAATTGGAGTAGGGATCATTACAAGTACAAGTTCCACAAGTCAGATATCCTCTAGATTAATGCAAACCTAATGAAGAAGCATCGAGTCATAGAGCCTTGCCAAAGGACACTACTCCTTATGAAACTGTATTGGAATTAATGAGATCACATTTTATATGTTGCAAATCTAGCTTGGCAAATCTAAAACATGAAGGAATTACCCATAGGATCAATCTAGCATATAACTCACATAGGGATGGAAAGCAATCCACTAAGATGGGCATGATACTAAAAATGAGTTGATTGAATCAAAATGATCTTGGTTATATCAAAAAATGAACTCATGGTGAAAAAGAGTGAATCAAGGAAACCTTAGATGTACAACAAATGATGGAATATTGGGATGAAGATAGTTATGATTCATGGATATGGATACTTATGAAGTGAATAGTGTTGCATGTGTGAGTGAATGAGAAAGCACAAATAGAAGTACACATAAGAGCAAAGAAGGAGATCAAAACATAGAGACATGTGATGGCTGGAGAGCTCTCTATCGATAGATTATCAATAGCATGAGAATGAGTGAAGAGAGAGCTACAAGTGAATTCCTAAGTACAAAGTACCAATAGATGGAAAAAACCTCTAGCCAACACTAGAGTAAAAAGTGCCCATGTATATCAAAACAAACCACACCGGAGCTACTCAAGGGACACATAAGTGTAACAACCCCACTGGAGCAAATGATGTGAACACATACAATGAGTGATTGATCATCCCCCATAAGGTAGTAAACCTAAAGCTTTGTGAAAAGCTTCAAACTTTTCTCATGGAAGATCTTTGGTGAACATTTTTGCCATATTATCTTATGTAGGTGCATATACAAAATCAATATCTCCAACATGAAGGGACTCTCTAACATAATGATATTGAACCTCAATTTTCTTTGTGTGTGCATGACACACAAGATTTCTTGCAACTGCCAATGACTACTAATGAGAAAATGTGTAGGTCTCAGCCATATGCATTCCATTGTAGTCGTGAATATTTCTCTGCACTTAGCTTCACAACTGGATGTGACCACAGTAGGTTAATTACCACTAGTGTGCACTCAAGTATTCTCGCAACCAACTCAATCAGTATTTGTAAAATCATAAATGCATGGCTGAGCATCTTTACCATAAAAGAAACATAAACTCAAAGTGCCTTTGACATATCTAGACACACATTTTACTACTTGCCAATGCTTAGAGCCTAAGCTATGCATAAATCGACTCAAGTAGGAAACTACATACTACATGTATGGCCTTGTGTTACATGCATATATCAAACATCCCACAACATTTTGATAAAGAGAAGTATTGAATGCATCACCGGCATCCTCAGTTGAGAACCTAAATCTTGTTTTCATTGGTGTTGAGATAGGTTTGCAATCCTCAAAACCAAAATGTTGAAGTAGCTTCTCAATATACTTTGTTTGATGCACGATCATTCCCTCCTCAATAGATATAAACTAGATGCAAAGACAACACTCTCAAACACCAAGATTTGTGACATTAAAAGTATGTTGAAAATCAGCCATAAGCATGCCAATTTTCTCATCACATGGCCCTTGTCAAGAGAATGCCATCAATATAAAGAAAAAGCACCATAAGATCAGCCCCATCTTTGCATGCATAAAGTGTAGTTTCAATAGGAATACATGTAAAGGCAAGAGCAATCAAGTGCTTATGTATCTTGTCATACCATGAACATGTAGTTTGCTTAAGTCCATACAAAGCCCTACACAAACGACAAACCATATCCTCTTAACCGTTGACTGTAAATCAAGGAGGTTGCTTCACATAGAACTCGTTTTGCAAATCACCATTCAAGAAAGCCATTTTTATATCCAATTGATGCAACGTCCAACCATGATGGAAAATCAATGCAATCAAAGAATGAATGGTAGCTATGCACAAAGTAGATGCAAAAGTTTCCTCATAATCTATGCCATATTTTTGCACGTAACCATTTGCAACTACTTTAGCTTTGTAGTGATAAATGCTACCATCTAACTTTATTTTAATCTTGTAAACTTAGTACCAATGGCATTCTCATCTTTTGGTAATTCAAATAACTCCCAAATATGATTTTCTTTAATAGAATCCAATTCTAATTGCATTTCACTCATCCTATTTGAATCATCACATGCATCTTCAATTGTGATTGGCTCTTCATTACATGCGGTTTCAATAAGAGATACATCTACAAAGCTACATGATGCATGGTGAGAG
This sequence comes from Ceratopteris richardii, assembly GCA_020310875.1. Taxonomy (NCBI): domain Eukaryota; kingdom Viridiplantae; phylum Streptophyta; class Polypodiopsida; order Polypodiales; family Pteridaceae; genus Ceratopteris; species Ceratopteris richardii. Next base: position 115,550,398 of record CM035413.1, read on the forward strand.
CTTGATCTTGTTCTACCAAGTAAAGGAGCACTCAACTTAGTAACTTGAAATGTCTTTTGCAGCCATTTTTCATGTGCATTTGGTTAGAATTTCTCAACCATGTTTCTCTATAAATTTTAGGAATTTTTAGCCATGTCTTGCTAGAATTTTTTGAGACATATTTGGCTGAAAATTTTAATATCTTTTGATCATTTGGATAGCCTACATGGCCATAGTCAAGTGCATCACTTTGAAATGAATACATCTTATGAGCTAATTGATGGTTGAAATTTACATTCAAGCAAACAATAAGCTGAATTTTCAACAAATACCACATCTCAATTCACAATAATTTTGTTCATCAATGGATGTTATAAGCGATAACCTTTACTCTCAATACTATATCTAACAAATATACATTTCTTTGCCTTGTCATCAAGTTTATTATGGTGATGGCACACGAGCATATGCCAAACAATCAAATATGTGCATATGGCTAACCATTGGATTCCATTCATTTCAAGATTCATAAGGTGTAATGACCCCAATGCTTTTTTAGGACAAAGATTCAATACATAGTTTGCAGACATGATCGCTTCCATCCAAAACTTATATGGGAGATGCTTTCCTTTAATCATACATTGTGCCATTTCAAAAAGTGTTATGTTCTTGCACTTTGCAACACCATTTTTTTAGGTGTACATGGCACTGCACATTGATGTGCAATCCCTATTTCACAAAGAAAAGCATTAAATTCATGTGATATGTATTCTCCACCATAATCCATGTGAAGAGTCGAAAGTTTATTTCCACAGAGATCTTCAGCCATAGCTAAAAATATTTCAAAGCAAGAGAATATCTCATTCTTCACTTTCATAAAATACACCCAAGTATGATGTGTTGCATCCTCAATGAAGTTAACAAAGTATACATGCTTCCCAAAAGATGGAGTCTTGATGAGACCACATACATCACTATGAACAAGTTGCAATTTTCCTATAGCATGTGTAGCACCATCGTTGGGAAAAAGAGCATGATGCATTTTCCCAAGTATAAAACCTTCACATGCATGCTTTTCAATGGACTCAAGTGTCAACAAAACAATAACCATATCCTTCTTTTGCAAGTATAGGAAACTATTGAGGCTCAAATGACCAAAACGAGCAGGCCATAACTCCATTTCAGCCATAGAAGAGGTTTGTGTAAGAAAGGCATTTGATGCATCTCTATTATATGTATCCAAGCAATACAAGACATTGCACAAAATCCCTAACTATTGATATATTTTGGTAGTGATGTATGTGAACGCACATAGGACCAACATGGCACTTTTTTCCCTCTTTAGGAGTTTTTTCTTCCCCCCAACTTGTATATATACCTGTAATGCTAAACGGTTACTTATCTTTGTACATTCACTTGGTAATACATTGAGTATTGTGTGTTGTCCTCTAACCTTCCTCTTCTTCCTTCTGTTGTTTGCATGCTTTCGTAGCCCTCAAACTCCAACAATTGGTATTAGAGTAGCTCACCCCTTCATCTAGGGCATCGTCGACAGTCCTCCAATCACAGTCTCAAAATTGCACAAAAATTGGTGAACATACTCAAGACGATAAGGAATTCAAAACAGCTTTGTTGTGTGGCATCAAAAATTTGATTTGAGCTCATTTTGGCCTCCAAACACGCTATCCTAGTGCTTATGTAGGAAATTTCATCCTTTTGTGCCAAACATATATACAAGTTTCGGTTTTTTAGAACAAGCACCTCAAAGTCTGCTATAGGTTTAGCAGAGCTCGATAGGGTGGTTCGGCTCAACTTTTTGAGATACAATCATTCTTCTACATCATTGTATTGAATTAGTGGCCATGGCTGAAAGCAATGATGTATTTCATATGTTGGTTGTTGAGGACAAGTTGGATGGTACTAATTACCCATTCTAGGCATATATGATGTGTTATGTATTGGTAGCAAAAGGGTTTTGGAATATTATGCAGGGTATTGAAAAACACCCTACTACACCTGTGAATTTAGTTATTGAAGTTGATGCAAAAGGTGTTGAAGACGATGATCTTTAAACTCCTATTCGTGCTACAATTCCTAGTGCACCTACTATAGAGAAACTTCAATGGGATGGAAGATATGCTCAAGCACATGCACTGATAGCTTTGTCTATCAGACGTGCCATTATCTCTCGCATTGGAACCTCTGAGAATAGTTGGAGAGTGAGCATATGAATGAAGGAGATTTTATGGACAATTTTTTGATAGAGATAAAAAATTTGAAGGAACCATTGATTTCTATTGATGAAGTCTTGTCAGATAGTTCACTTGTGCAGATTGTTCTTAATGGTCTTCTAGATTCATATAAGAGTTTTCTTCTACTCTTCAAATGATGATGAAATGCAATCCAAATGCCTTAACATTTGAGGATTTAGTCTCTATTTTGTTGCAAGAAGATCAGTCTAGGTAGAACAAGTCCATTATGCATTTTTCATATCAAAGCTTTCTTAGCTAGTTAGAAGGGCAAAGATAAATGGAGCTCATCTACTAGTAAGTAGAAATGTGCTAATGCTACACAGTCGAAGAAGGAAGACAAAGATGAGAAGAAAACAAAACGGCATAAATAATTTTGCAAATAATATAAAGGAAATGATCATGTCATAAAGAGTTGTTCAAAATTGGCTGCAAAAGAGGCAACAAAGAAAGAGGCTAGAATGGTTATTGCAAGGGCCTCTACACCTAAAATAGAGTCTGCTAATCTTTTGCAAAATGATGAATGGTGTTTACTAGTGTATACAACTAAGAATCATCTTCTCATGAGTAGCGTATGTCTGCAGTAGACTCAGATGCTTGGTACTTTTATATGTAGCTCAGTGATGAGTAGCACCTCCTTTAATGTCAATCCAGGAAGATGTGAGGATGGTATGATGACCTCGAGCAAGTGAAGGCACAAAGTGCTTGAGTGAGAAGCACACGAACATGCACTCACATACACACACACGTGCACACACGGTAAGACAAAGAGAAAGACAATGGAGTTCTTTTAGATTACTTCCAAAATGCTCATACAAGTTCAAATCTATTACAAGCCAACCTCAAAAATGAGCTCTCTAGCTCTATTTATAGTTTTTGACTAGTTTTTGGCCTTGTCCAAACCTTGTGTCCGGCCTAGTTAAAAATTAGGTTCTCTGGCCTATTTGGAGGTTCAAACGGAGTCTAAAAAATGTGAAAACTGATAGGTAGGTACTTCTAAAGTTCCTCAAGCTCAAGGAATCCTTGGCTTGCACAAAATGGAGCTACAAAAATATGAAATGGTATTTACAATGGTTTTTAGTGATGAAAATCACTATTTTTGTAGGGATTTCTTCTAACGTTTTAACATACATTTCCTGTAGCTCCCTACTTGCTCCTTCTTCTTGTGTGCCCACCTCTTTGATGCATGAAAAATTTAGATGGCCTACTTGCCAGATCTTCTTTGATTACTTTGTCTGCTTGTACCTTCTCTTCGCTCCGACTCCCTTCTTTGACCCTTGTCTTGTGAATCCTTCAGTTCCTTGACTGCCAACACCCCCCCCTCTCTCACGTCTGTCGTCTCTGACATACCCTTGTTGAGTGGGTCGTTGGATGTAGTACTCCACAACATCGGTAACTAAATGATGTTCTGCTATTCTCAACCCTTTGGCCAAATCAGTGAGTAGGGCATCCCAGTCTACTGGCCCTGGAACTTCTGGATGTGGTATACGTAGCTTTTCTGAATGTAGGGCTTGTTCCACTGCAAATAACTGTAATAGATGAGATGGTCTGGGAATGAATATCTCGGAATGATATTCCCAGAACCCGGTGATGAACATTTCTTCAAACGTCTGTTTGAAGCAGGCAGGTAGATACTTTATCCGAGCATGCCACGCGTATACGACGTTAATGGATGGTGTGGTGCTCATATCGTAGACAAGGTCCTGATTCCCTTCATTAAATCCAATAGCCGAAAGATGAGGTTCTTTGATGTTCTTAAATGTCCTGAATGTAACCAGCGTGAGCTCAAAAATCTTTAGGCACATCTGTGCCATGACATCTGGGACATTCTTGAACCTGACTGCCCAGTGTCAAGATGGTTGAAATCATGTAGTTGACTGTGGGTTGGCCATTAGGAGGTGCTAGGTACACATAATTTAACCACTTTTCACATCCTTTAACCGTCAAAACTGTCTTGGTGTACTCCGGCCAAGACCTTCTTCGAAAGACAGGGCAGTAGCAGGGATTATACTTGATATATAGAGGCATGTTATTCCATGTGCGTACCATCTCAGGGTAGGTTTCAAGCAGGCGGATCCTCCAAGTAGGTTGATGTATATTCCCCTACTTGGCACTTGCCGGGATGTCATCCGGTGCAAACTGTGTCGTCGAGGTTGGTTCTTTTGTTGTGCGTTGCTTGATTTCAGCATTGTAATCCGCCATTAATATGCAGAATGGAACATACAGATCATCGGACGTGCCAATCCACCTATGATGGGAGAGGTTTCTGAAGTAATCCGATTTTATGACAACTTCTTCCAATCGTGACATAGGTGCTATCTGAACTGCAACTCTCTCATCATGGGTTGTAGCAACCTTCTCCAACCTTTGCATCCATTCAGGCGCTTCGATCTCAATCGTGTCCATTCCTTCTTCTGTTTGCTTACCTCCGGGTGTTGGCATGAGAACATATAGGTCTTCAAAGATCTCCTCCACTTGAGTTGGCACTAAGTCGTCAGGTTCTGGTTCCGTCAGGGGAGAGGGTTGACGTCCGTATTGAAGAACTTTACTTCGTAGTACTTCTAGTTCGGCTCTGAGTTCTGCGACTTCTTCTGAAGTGTCGACTGCTGTTGTGACCTTGCTTGGTGACTCCTACTGAGTTGCCAGTTGCTTTAGTAGATCATCTCTTTCTCTTTCTAATGTTGCGTGGGCTTCCAGGAGTACTTCTTCTAAGTCGTCACGTTCCGGTTCCGTCAGGGGAGAGGGTTGACGTCTGTATTGAAGAACTTTACTTCGTAGTACTTCTAGTTCGGCTCTGAGTTCTGCGACTTCTTCTGAAGTGTCAACTGCTGTTGTGACCTTGCTTGGTGACTCCTACTGAGTTGCCAGTTGCTTTAGTAGATCATCTCTTTCTCTTTCTAATTTAAACTTATTTGCAAGCAAAGAGTGTCTAAACTTTTTAACTGCATATACCATGCCCAATCCTTCTCTTTTAGTGGTTGTGTAATTTCGTTCAGCTGCATTCAATTGTTTACTAGCATAGGCAATTGGAAGATCCATATTACCTTCGCCTGTAGGTTGTGCAAGCACACATCCAATCGCATAATTGGATGCATCCACATGAACATGAAAGGGCTTATTCCAATCTGGTGTGGTCAAGATTGGTGCTGAACACAATCTCCTTTTGAGCTCATTGAAAGATTCCTCACATTCATCAGTCCACTCAAAGTTAGTCAAAAGTCCGTACAGTGGCTTGGCAATGATTGCGTACATGTGTATAAAGCATCGGTAATAGCCACAATGCCCCATGAAAGCTTGTACTTCCTTGACATTCTTTGGCCTAGGTAACTCTGCTATGGCTCTTACTTTCTCTTCATCGGTGGATATGCCATTCTTTGACACTATGTGTCCTAGAATCTTGCCTTGCCTGACCATGAAAACACACTTTTCTGGGTTCAGGCAGACTTGATACTCTCTACATTTGTCAAAGATTTGCCTGAGTTCTGGTATATGTGTCTGTCTAATGTTGGAATGAGCACAGAGATCATCAACATAGACCTCTAAATTCTTCCCCAAGAACTCTTTAAACACGTGACACATCAATCTTTAGAAAGTTGCAGGAGCATTGGTAAGCCCAAATGGCATTACTCTAAAGGCAAATATGCCCCACTATGTGGCAAAAGCTGTCTTATGCTGATCTTCTGGAGCTATGGCTACTTGATTGTAGCCCAAAAATCCATCAAGGAAGTTGTACACTTCCTTGCCTGCTACTCTTTCTAGCAGATGCTCAATGATAGAAAGCGGATAGTTGTCTCGAATAGTGGCTGCATTAACCTTCTTCAAGTTAATGCACACACGTAGCTTTCCATTCTTCTTGGGCACCACTACAATGGGGAATACCCACTCAGTGTGCTCAATTTCATAAATAAATCCAGCTTCTACTAGTCTATCTATCTCCTCTTTGATCTTACCAGCATAATTATCGTTATATGTATATGGTTTTTGTTTAGACGGTTTTGCGTATGAGGTCATGGGAATTGTGTGTGAGCCCAAGCGAATACATCTCTATATTCTCTTAGCAAGGCTATTAACGCATGCTCTTCTTCCTCTGTTAGGTCATGGCCTATGTACATGCATCTCTCCTCTCCTTCTTCTAGGGCTACCACTATTTTCTTGGTGGTTTCTTTGTTATCATAGGCCTCTCCTGATTGTGCCTCTCGTTTAGGCATTCTTATCATGACTCTCCTGTCGTCTATCTCATACTTTTTAAAATTTTCAGGGACCTCAAACAAGGATTCTTCCTCTTCTGGTGTGACTTCTCTCTTCTTTCTTTTCTTTCCTTCATCCTTAGGGGTCACTTGTGTGGTTAACCTTACGTCATTGGTGAGCTCTTCGTGTCTCTGGGGTTGAAATTCTACTTCATAGAAGTATTCTTCCTCTGATGCAAAAGGTGGGTCCATAATGATTGACTCTAGATCGAAGTCACTTGCATCCTCAAATGCATCAGGACTAGGTTCGCATTCTTCTAGAACTGCCTCTCCCATGATGGGCTCTATGGAGAAGACTGAAATGTCATAGCCATCCTTGTCACAGTGGGGTGTCCATTGTTCTTCATTGATGGCTACATCCATTGTTGCTAGAATTTCTGCCCAGCGGTGAGGTTCAAATTCTTCATCCGAAAATACTACAAGTGCATAGGCTTGGTCTTGAATTCATCTATGTGTTTCCTTCGCCCCTACCTCTCTGGCTTTTTCTCTCTTCTCTTCTTCTACTGCTACTTTGCACATCCATAAGTGGGTGTCTTCATGCATCCATGAGGATCCTGATCCTATGGAATGCACTGACTCGGTATCATCTTTAGCTCTATGGATGGGATTCCATTGGATAGGAGGGACATCTCTATGAGAGTAATCTTTGAGATTAACCTTGGTCGTGACGCTTAAGTGTTGCAAATACAAGGAATTGGTTCCCCAATCCTATACCACTTGCAACTGTCGCATAAATGGTCTTCCCAAAATCATCTCATAGGCATGATTTTTGCTAAAGTCACATATAGCAAATGTGTGCTCAAACTCTACACCACAAGTAGTGAGAGTTATTCCTTCTAGCAAGCCTAAGGGTCTTTCTATGTGACCATCAGCCATTTGCAATTTCATCCTTGTGGGCCTGAGTGTTGGCTTGCCCCAACGCTTCCATAGGGAAGTGGTAGCAATTGCAACTCCTGCACCAGAGTCCAGAATTGCCTTGGTTGTGTATCCTTGATGGGTGATGGGAAGATAGGTGTTTCCTTCTTCACCTTCACTCATGTCTCCTATCTTGTCCAAAGGTATCTCTGGCACTGTTCTATGGGATCCTACCTGGGAACGAGGTTTTGCTATCTCTGGTACTTGTTTGGCTACATGCTTCCATAGTTCTGGCTTAACGTGGAGTAGCTCTTCTAAAGTGAGATTGCACTGCACTTTAGTATTCTTTACTACCTTCGTATTCCTAGGTATGACCGAATCTTCGTTTCTTACCATGACTGTGGGTGCTCTCATACACGAGGACCTTGCTTCCCATGGGCCTGTGAAATGGGGTAGTTCTTGTATGGAATTAGATTCGAAGTCTAATCTCTCCTGAGATTGAGTGCTCTCCTGCTCTCCATAAATGGAGGGAATATCTTGTGGGAACTGATCATGCGCATCATCCACAAGTTCGATGGGAGGAGGGACTTCACTTTCTTTAGCCCATTTGTCTTCTTGAATCTCTCGTAGGAATTCTGGTGTGAACCGATTCATAGAAGAAGATGTGTCTGGCTCCGTAGAGTTAGGCACATAGGCTTCTTGGGTAGGTAGGCTTTCTCTTTCACTTGCCTTGCCCTTATTTTGAGAGACAGGTCCCTTTTCTGATTGTGCTATTAGCTTCTCCAACCTTTCTAGCAGTCCATCAAAGTGCAACTGCGTCTTAGCTGAACTAGAGATGTTAAAGAGGCGACTGGATTCAAACATGGTTTGAGCCAATTCCACCATCTTAGCACAAATTTTGGTTCGTTCAAGCTCTAGTTCTGCTCTAGGGTAACAGTTTTCATGATCGGTTATGTTTGGCCCTTCTTGGATTCTGTTCTGATATGGTTTGAGCATCATATTTAGGTCCTCAGGAGTGGGATCTGCTAGGACTGATCCTACTCTAGGGGGTGGTGGAGTAGCATGAGGCGGGTTGGAAGGGGTTGGATCGGATGGAGATAGGAATGGTGGTGATGGGGTAGTGTGAGAGGGAGTTTGAGATGTGAGTTCAACTATCATGGCTTTTGTTTCTCTTAGACTTTCCTCGAGCTCACTCATTTTCCTAGCCCATTGCCTCTTCATTCTTTCTCTACTATCTCTCCAGGCTCTAGTCCTCTTCTTGGTTATGCTCTCAGCTTCACTAGCCTCAACACTTTTCTCCTGGCCTAAACTTTGGTTTTGCTGCAAGGCTTGAGCTCTAGTGACTACCTGTACTGGTGCAATGGAGGTCACACTCCCTCTGGAGTCTACAACTAATCCAATAACATTAATAGGAGTGATTTTTGGCATATTATTGGGATTCTTTGGGCAATCTCGTAAGAGATGCTCTTTGCCGCAATCTTGACAAAAGCCTTGGATTGTTACTGACTGGGGTTGTGTGGGAGCTGGCATGGGGCAATCGCGAATGAGGTGATCTCCTTGACATCTGTAGCATGGCCCTCGAGGAAATGGGGGTCTTACCTGCCTAGGTTGAGGTCTAGAGTTTGGATTTGCGTACATGACATTCGTGTAATCTAGCTCCCAACTAGGTTCACTCGGTTCTTCACTATAGTAGGACTCACCATGTTCAGGAGACTGCATGTAGTAAGCCTGCGGACTATCTATGTGAGTGGAATCAAAACTATGATCACTCGGGTCACTTTTTGACAGCAATGGTGTTACTGGCACTAGGCTCTATTCAGGTTCTCTTCTGCAGCTGCGTACTTTACAGGGATCACATTGGCTGGAGCAAGAGGTTGTTGGGTTAGCACTGGTTGAGGTCTTTGTTGGGGCTGATATTGTGGTTGGTAGGTTTGTTGAGGCCTAGCATACTGTTTTGGTGGATATTGGTTTTGATATCTTCCCTGTTGTGGATATGGTTGAGGGTAATTTTGCCTGATAGTTTGTTTGTTATAAGGGCAGTCTTGTGCGGTGTGGTTAGCGTATCTCCGTTCTATGGTGCAATATTGGCTACTAGGGTTCACTTGGAGTTGAGCCATGATGGGACATACGTTTGCCATGTGGTCACCACCGCAAGTATAGAACCTCTTTACTGGGGCAAATCTAGGAATTTTTTTACTAGAGACACCTAGTTTTTGAGCTACTTTCTCAGCGAGTTCCTCAATTGATGTAGATTGCGAGGAAGAGAGACTAAAAGCGCTATCAGAATCTTTGTAGATTTTTGAAAGCTCTAGTTCCTCCCCTACGTTATCCTCAATGTCAATGCACATGCGTACACACTCTTCTATGGTCCTAGGGTCCTTCAAGTACACAAATGATCGCAACTTTGTACTTAGCAATCCATCCAAGAATAAGGCCACTTGTTTGGCTGGTGTGGGTAACTCAGGAACAGGGCATCTCTCAAGATATTGCCTAAACCTTCTTCTGCAAGTTTCACGGTCTCCTAAGGGGTCTGCTTGAAGCTATGTATCAATGAGGAAGTATTATGCCTTATGCCACTTTTAGAGAATTCATTGATGAAAGCCTCTAAAAGTTGGTCTATGCTCCTAAACTGTCTCTCATTCAATGGTTGAAACCACGTTAGGGTTGTGTTCCTAAGGGTTAGACCAAAGGCATTATACTGCATGAATAGGTCCTCAACTTGCTCAGCTCTCAAGACTTGCCTAAACTTGGCCACATGATCATATGGGTCTCCTGTGCCATCGAAGTAGTTCTTCATGGACTTAACTAGCTGAGTCAGTCTCAAAGTCCTCGTGTGCTCTCTAGGTCTTGGTAGAGGGAATTCATCCGCATTTCTTTGGTTCCTTGGGGCTCTAAGTCCCTCACGTTCCACTCTAGTTGCTTCCGTTCTCATTCTTTCTCTTCCCACTGGGTTGGCAAAGCTTACCTCCGGTCTATCTCTATGTCTGTCTCTTTGAGCTCTGTGAGCTTGAGATGTTCCAGCTCCTGGGTGACCAAAGGACACATTCGATCTTGGTTGGGGGAAAATAAATTCACCTTTCCAAGTGTAAGCATGCCTATCATTTTCTGTAACCACAAAGATCCTCTCTGAAGCGTGATCTAAGTAGGTCACTCTGCCTAGGCTATCAGGATCTTTGAACTCATATATCATGATTGTTCCTACCTCATTTGGCTGATCATATCTATACCTCCAAAAGGCTTCATCAGTCTCTCGGTTCAAGAGTAGATCTATGCTCTTATTATCTTGGGGAATCCACTCTGGTGTGATAATCCTAGTGAGAACAGATTTGCCTCGGGGGGTTCTAGGTTCTACACCCATGTTTCCTTGCTCTAGATCACCTATGTCCGTCTCAGGGATCACGTTTCCGAACTCGTCTGTCCTATCTGGGTGACTGGTGACTACGTATATTGTTCCTTCTTTGTCCAAGTATGCTCCATTTTCAAACTTGACCACTGGATGTTCTAGTCCAATGGATTGGTCAGGGTTTTTAATCTGGACCACATATCTTCCTAGGCCGTCCTCATAGATGCTAGCACCTAAGCGGTTGGTCCTAAGGTATTCGAGTTGCGTCTTGTAAGGGCCTTCTACCCTATGTAAGTATGGCACACCTGAACTTCCTGTAGATCTTTCCATACCGTGGGACATCTCTGACTCACTAGTTTCAGAGCTAGGGTAGTGCGAATAATGGCTCAACTGCTGGGCCCAAGACCAAGCAGTATGATTGACACTAGCCTCTGAAGATCTAAGACTCTGTCTATCTCTTCTTAGGTGTCATCCTGATCTAAGGTTCATATGCCTATTTGAGCAATCCCAAATTTCACCCCAAGTACAACCTCGTTGCTGAGTTCTTTTGTATCAGTCACTTGATTCTTTTTAGTTGATTATCGTGTTTATGATCTTGACTGATATCACGTCGTCAGGAGCACTTGAGTTAATTTCCGCACTTGAATGTTGATCGTCTCACGTTAGGTTCTTTTCCTTTAAAGTTGTCGGTCACACACAGGTTATCTCTCGACTTGAACTTGATTTCTTAGATCGTCTTGACTTGTGTTGTGCCTATCGTTGCCCTGACTTACCTCTAGCACTACTCAAACTTAGCCTAAGCTAGGGATTGACAGAGGGAGTTGAGAATCTTCCAACCTTGAGTTTCTCCCTTGGTTGCCCTTGTGTGCTCAGGAAGTGTGTTCCCAAGCTTGCATTTACTCTTGCTCCGATCGCCCTTTGATGCTCTCACTGGACCTGTAAGAGTCCCAAAATTAGCTCAAGACTTAAATTAAAAAGACATAACCAAGCACTTTCATTCATGTAGCTCAAATACCAATTAGCCTTTTGTCTTTATGGAAAACAATCTAGAGATCCCTTGGCTTTGTTCCCCCTGAATATGGTCAACTTCAATACTATATCTAATAATCCTAATATTAATTTCACCATAACCAGTGGAAGTTTTGGTTGTACTCCCCACGAGCTTTCCAACAAGCCCAAGATCACCCCAAATGGATTTCGTATGAGAAAGTTATGACTGTTCAGGGTTCTAGGTTTAAAACAGGGGAAAACAGGTCAACAAGCAACTGGGCTTTTTCCCAGATCACTAGTGTATAGGCCTCACAATACTCTAAATGTGTGATTATTGTGTCCCCAATTACTCAAAAAATTGGAATTAAAAACCCTAAAATTGTGGCCGAAAAGCCTGTCCATCGCGATCGACAGGTCTGTCAATCGCGATTGACAGAGGTGTCCGTCAGGGCCTGTTGGTCGCGATCGACAGTGTCAATCGCGATCGACAGAGTCGATCGTGAGTCCTGTGTTGGAGTTAGACGTCTGCGGAAGCACACGAACAGCACAAGGAAGAAGAAGAAGCTTGGAGCACAACACACAAGACTGAATGTATTACTAGAGAATGTACAAAGATAAGTATTCCATTAGGGCAATAGGCGTATATACAAGCCGGGGGAAAAAAACCTCCTAAAGAGGGAAAAAAGTGCCCCGGCGGTCCTAGAGTGTTCACACACATCACTACCTAAATATATCAACAAATCCCCCCTGGGGGTGATGCCATGAACAAGGAGCTAGCACTCATGTATAAGGAAGTGCCGAGCTATGTGGAAATCACTCCACAAAAGGAAGTAAGCCCAAAGCTTTGCGGAAAGCTTCAAACTTCTCCCTAGGCAGAGCCTTCGTGAAAAGGTTTGCGATGTTCTCCAGCGTGGGCACATATGCCAAGCTGATCTCCCCAGCAGAGAACCTCTCCCTGACATAGTGATAATGCACCTCAATGTGCTTAGTGCGAGCATGGAACACAGGGCTCCTCGCAACTTCCAATGCGCTCTGATTGTCAGTGAAGATGGTGGTGGCAGAAGACTGGCCAACACCCAAATCAGCCATAAGGCGTCTGAGCCACACACACTCAACAGTCGCTGTGAAAGCTGCCCTATACTCAGCCTCACAATTGGAAGTGGCCACAGTAGGCTGTTTCTTGCTCAACCAAGATATACATGAGCTACCAAGCATGAAGCAAAAACCACTGGTGGACACACGAGTGTCATAGCAACCAGCCCAATCTGAGTCAGAAAAAGCATGCAAATCTGGCGGTAGTGATCCCCCCTTGGGATAAAACAACCCAAGTAGCCGAGTACCACTCAAGTAGCGAAAGATGCGCTTAACCGCTTTCCAATGCGTGACTCCTGGGCAATGCATAAACCTGCTCATCTGTGAGACAGCAAACTGAATATCTGGCCGAGTAATGCATAAGTAAATCAAGCATCCAACAGCCTGCTGATAGAGAACAGCATCAAATGCATCTCCAGCATCATGAAGACTCAATCGTAAACCTGTCTCCATAGGAGTGGCAATAGGCTTACAGTCTTCAAGGCCAAAACGCTGCAATAATGTGTCAATATATTTCGTTTGACACAAAGCCATTCCACCATCAACTTGCATAAACTGAATGCCCAAATAGTGATGCAAATGCCCCAAATCAGACATCTCAAATGAGGCATGCAAATCAGCCTTGAAATGAGCAATATGCTTCTCAAGAGGACCAGCAGCATGTCGTCTACATAGACAACAATGATCAAAAGCACATCATTAGCACGCTTAACATATAAGGTGCTTTCAGTTGGACTGTTCTCAAAACCATGTGCAATCAGATAGGCATGTATTTTCTCATACCAAACACGTGGTGCTTGCTTTAAACCATATAACGCCTTCTTTAACCTGCACACCTGGTTTTCATGCCCTTTCTGCACAAAGCCACGGGGCTGAAAAACATACACTTCTTCATGCAAGTCACCATTCAGAAATGCTGTTTTAATGTCCAACTGATGTACATTCCAACCATGATGGGCTACAAGTGCACAAATGCTCCGAACAGTAGTCATACGGCATGTAGGTGCAAAGGTCTCATCAAAATCAATGCCTCTTTCCTATGCATAACCCTTTGCAACAAGCCTAGCCTTATACCTGTCAACTGTACCATCAGATTTACGCTTCAGCTTGTATACCCACTTAGTGCCAATGGCCTTCTTGCCAGGAGGCAAGTCACATAAAGACCATGTACCATTCTTCATTATAGCATCATATTCAGATTGCATAGCAGCCATCCAATTTTCTGAATTTTGTGCTTCATCAAAAGAAACAGGCTCATTCTCATCACAGAGACTAGATGCAGCCATAGCATAGCAATCTGATGCAAAGGAGGTACTATGAGAGCCTGAACGAGTACGATATGACAAAGGTGCATCTAATTTGGTGTCACGCAAAGTCTGCATCAGCCATTTTGGCATAGTTTTTGCCTGTTCAATATCAGCTCTCTCATCAACAAGTGCATCATGTAAATCTACATCATCAGAAATGGAATGATCTGCATCATCATATGAAACCTGCAAAGGTTGAGAAGTTGCCTCATTAGGACCAGCGCTAGCCTGTCCACCTGTAAAAAGAGGCATCAAAGTATTATACATGTCTTTGGAGCTAACAGATGTCTCCTTATTACATGAAAGCAATGGCTGAATAGCATCTTCCACAAAGACAACATCACGGCTAACCAGAATGCGTCTAGTCTGTGGATGATACAGACGATAGCCTTTACTTTCAGAACTGTACCCAACAAAAATACATTTTACTGCCTTATCATCCAATTTTCTGCGATGTTGTTCAGGCACTAATGCATATGCCAAACAACCAAAAACACGCAGATGAGCAACAGATGGCTTGCGGTCATGCCAAGCCTCATATGGAGTGATAGACTGCAATGCTTTGGTGGGACACCTGTTCAATACATATGCTGCACACATGACAGCCTCAAGCCAGAAACTATGTGGTAAAGCCTGACTTTTGACCATGCACCTCGCCATCTCCATGAGTGACCTGTTCTTTCGTTCAGCAACTCCATTTTGTTGAGGTGTATACGGCACTGTACACTGGTGTTTTATCCCACGTTCGGCCAGAAATGCATTAAAATCTGAAGACATATATTCCCCCCCTCGATCAGAACGGAGGGTGCCCATTTTACATGCTGACAGATTTTCAGCCAAAACCAAAAACTGTTTGAAGCACATGAACACTTCGGACTTTGCTTTGAGTGGATATACCCATGCATGCCTGGAAAAATCATCAATGAAAGTCACGAAGTAAAGGTAATTTCCAAAAGAGGGTGTCTGCATAGGACCACAGACATCACTATGTACAAGCTGCAATTTCTGCATAGCCCGAACTGAACCATCTTTTGGAAAGGAAGAACGCTGCATTTTGCCCAAAATACAGCCTTCACAAACATGTTTTCCAGGTGCCTCAAGTTTGGGCAAAGAGGACACCATTTCAGATTTCTGCAGGCGTAACAAACTAGCAAAATTCAGATGACCAAAGTGTGCATGCCAAAGCTTTGCATCCGACATAGCCTGAGAATCATGAACTGCACATGCCGAATCATTCACAGATCTTTCATAGTCTATGAGCTTATACAGCCCACGAGATAAAATGCCAGAAGCAATAATCACATCGCCATTTGAGAGATCATGGACCGTACACCTGTCATCAACGAATTTCACAACCAAGCCAATCTTGGCTAATGCAGAAACTGATAACAGGTTCTTTTTTATCCCTGGCACAAATAAAGCATCTGACAAAGTGAAAGAACTACCATCAGCAGTAGTCAGAATGATCTTACCAACTCCCATAACAGGATAAGAGGAGTTATTGGCGCATGTGACAGTATTCCCTGTAGGGGCAGGCTCGAGTGAAGAGAAGAAACTGCGCTTCGAGGTAATATGTTTGGTCGCCCCACTGTCAAAGTACCAAACATCTGAGTCTACTGCAGACATGCACTGATCATGAGAAGATGGGTCAAAACTGCAGACAGTAGTAAACACCCATTCTTCTTCCTGCACAAGATTTGCAGACTCTGTTTTTGGTGTAGAGGCCTCTGCAACAACCATTCCAGCCTCTTTCTTCTTTGCCTCTTTAGCAGCCAGTTTTGGACAGTTCTTTATAATATGATCATTTCCTTTACAGTACTTGCAGAACAATTTTTGCTTTTCTGATTTCTTCTCATCTTTATCCTGGTTCTTCGATTGTGCAGCATTTGCAGATTTCTGCTTACTAGTAGAAGAGCTCCATTTTCCTTTGCCCTTCTGACTAGCCAGGAAAGCTTGATCTGCAACACGCATAATGGACCTGTTCTGCCTGGACTGATCTTCCTGCAACAGAACAGAGACTAATTCCTCAAATGACAAGGCATTCGGATTGCCTTTCATCATCAATCGAAGAGTAGAGGCAAAACTCTGATATGAATCAGGAAGGCCATTCAGAACGGTCTGCACAAGTGAGCTATCTGGTATAACCTCATCAGCAGAAATCAATTGTTCCTTCAGGTCTTTGATCTTTGTAAGAAAACTGTCCATCGAATCACCTTCATTCATGTGCTCACTCTCCAACTGTTTTCGGAGGTAAGCAACACGAGCCTCATTCCTAGCCTGGTACAAAGTGGTAAGTGTATCCCAAGCATCCTTTGCTGTTCTGCAAGAGCGAATGTGAGGAATAATGGCACGTTTGACAGACAAAGCTATCAATGCATGTGCCTGGGCATCTCTGCCATCCCAACGAATCTGCTCTGCAGTAGGTGCAACAGAAACAGCAGCACGAATAGGAATCTGCGGAATATCATCTTCGACACCATCTTCATCAGCTCCAACACCTGTATTTGCAGTACCTGTCGTTACAGGTGTAACAGGACGTCTTTCAACACCCTGCACAATGTTCCACAATCCTTTTGCAACCAGTACATGTCGCATCATATAAGCCCATAATGGGTAGTTGGTACCATCCAACTTATCCTCAACAGCCAACATACGGAATACATCACTGCTTTCAGCCATGGCCGGTGACTAAAATACCTTGATGTAGAAAATTGACTGTATCTCAAAAAGTTGAACAGAACTGCCTAGACAAGTTCTGCTAGACCTGTAGCAGACTTCGAGACGCTTAAACTGGCGAACAGAAACTGGTATATACCTTTGACACAAAAGGACGAAATAGCCTGCACAAGCACTGCGATAGTGCGTTCGGAGGCCGAAACGAGCTCAGATCGCGATTTCGGCACCACATAGCAAAGTTGTTTTGATCTCGGAAACACCCTGAGTATGCTCACCAAATTTTGTGCGAATCTGAGACTGCAAACGGAGGAGTGTCGACGGCGCCCTAGAAGAAGCAACGACCTGCTCTGATACCAATTGTTGGAGTTAGATGTTTGCGGAAGCACGCGAACAGCACAAGGAAGAAGAAGAAGCTTGGAGCACAACACACAAGACTGAATGTATTACTAGAGAATGTACAAAGATAAGTAGCCCATTAGGGCAATAGGCGTATATACAAGCTGGGGGAAAAAAACCTCCTAAAGAGGGAAAAAAGTGCCCCGGCGGTCCTAGAGTGTTCACACACATCACTACCTAAATATATCAACATCCTGTCAATCGCGATTGATACTTTTTCTGGGATTTTCACCGTAATTTTAGTCATCGGGGATGTGTCCGTCGCGATGGACACGTGGCAACGCGAGAAATTCAATCAATTGTGGATTTTCAGTCGGTCGCGATCGACAGTATCAATCGCGATTGATTGAATCCTACGCGACAGTCTGTCGGTCGCGATTGACAGGGTCTGTCGGTCGCGATTGACAGGGTCTGTCGATCGTGGCTGTCGATCGCGATCGACACTGTCGGTCGCGATTGATAGAAAAACACGGAATTTTTTAGTTTTGTTTAGTGATTTGGAATGTGCTCTTCATGTGTATTAAGATGGTGCACTTTGTTTTACCAAAAGGTGAAATTTTTTGTCGATCGTGATCGACAGATGTCTGCGACACAAAGACAGTTTCGAGCTTGTCCGTGCCTGCGTAGCCTGCTGGACAGGGTGATACAGCAACAACTTGCAAGAGTGCTTAACAAACAAGCAAAAAATCCAAGCACACAAGTCGTTCTCTCGCTCTCTCTCACAAGTGGAATGAGGGAAATGGGAGGTAGAAGGTGTTATGATCAAAAACTGAAATTTTTGCGGTGATGGAGATGGAGATCGGATATGGTGAGGATGACGGTGGTGATGATGATGGTTAGGTAAGAAAAAGGAAAATCAAAAAAAGTAAAGAGATTACCTATGACGCCAACGTCACAACTCTACGTCTTACCATCACACGCTCGTCCTCAAAGCTCGATCCCCGGCAACGGCGCCAAAATTTGGTGTAGCTCAGTGATGAGTAGCACCTCCTTTAATGTCAATCCGAGAAGACGTGAGGATGGTATGATGACCTCGAGCAAGTGAAGGCACAAGTGCTTGAGTGAGAAGCACACGAACATGCACTCACATACACACACACACGCACACACAGCAAGACAAAGAGAAAGACAATGGAGTTCTTTTAGATTACTTCCAAAATGCTCATACAAGTTCAAATCTATTACAAGCTAACCTCAAAAATGAGCTCTCTAGCTCTATTTATAGTTTTTGACTAGTTTTTGGCCTTATCCAGACCTAGTGTCCGGCCTAGTTAAAAATTAGGTTCTCTGGCCTATTTGGAGGTTCAAACGGAGTCTAAAAAATGTGAAAACTGATAGGTAGGTACTTCTAAAGCTCCTCAAGCTCCTCAAGCTCAAGGACTCCTTGGCTTGCACAAAATGGAGCTACAAAAATTTGAAATGATATTTACAATGGTTTTTAGTTATGAAAATCACTATTTTTGTAGGGATTTCTTCTAACGTTTTGACATACATTTCCTGTAGCTCCCTACTTGCTCCTTCTTCTTGTGTGCCCACCTCTTTGATGCATGAAAAATTTAGATGGCCTACTTGCCAGATCTTCTTTGATTACTCTGTCTGCTTGTACCTTCTCTTCGCTCCGACTCCCTTCGTTGACTTCCTTGTCTTGTGAGTCCTTCAGTTCCTTGACTACCAACACTATCATCTCCCTATGGAAGTGTTGTAGCATGGGAGCACTTAGACCTATGAGAATGAAGTTGCAAACGATAGATGGACATATCAAGAAAACCCTAGGATTACTAGAATGGATAACGTTTACCACTTGTGGCATAGAATTTGAACATACATTCACCATATGTGATTTGAGTAAGAGCGAGTCCTATGAGATGATTTTAGGAAGACCATTCATGAGATAGTTGCAGATAGTGCAAGATTGGGGAACCGATTCCTTGTACTTGCAATACTTAGGTATCACTACTAAAGTCAATCTCAAGGACCACTCTCATAGAGATGTACCCCCCTTGCAATGGAACCTAGTCCACAGAACATTCAATGAGACGGAGTCGGTGCATTCCATAGGATCAAACTCCTGATGGATGCATGAAGACCACCCACTTATGGATGTGTAAAGTTGCAATGAAATAAGGGAACATATAAGAAACAAGAAAAGAATGTGATAATGACACGGGACGATCAAAATGAGAAAAAGAAGGAAAGAAACACATTACCAAGTCAGTGGAAGAAGAATCAATGCTTAAAGTGCCAGAGAACTTCAAGAAGTATGAGATAGAAGATCAAAAAGTCATGATTTGAATGCCTAATAGAGACGCACTTGCATGTGAATCCTACAATAATAAAGAGCAAACCAATAAAATTATAGTAACCGTAGAAGATGGTGGAGAAAGATGTATGTACATAGGACATGATTTAAGTGAAGAAGAAGAATGTGAGTTGATAAATCTATTGAGAGAATATAGGGATGTCTTTGCATGGAGTTGTAAGGACTTCAAGGGAGTTGACTCAGACATTTGTTCCCACCAAATTCCCATTTCCTTAGAAGCCAAGCCTACCAAGGAGAATCCTTAGACTTACAACAATAATTATGCAGCCAAAATCAAAGAAGAAATTGATCGCTTGATAGAAGTATGATTTATGTATGAAATTGAGCATACAGAATGGGCGTCCCCCATTATGGTTGTGCTAAAAAAGAATGGAAAGCTACATGTATGTATTAACTTGAAAAAGGTTAATGCAGCCACCATAAGAGATAGCTATCCTCCTCTCATCACTGAACATCTTTTGGAGCGTGTAGCATAGAAGGATGTATATAGTTTCCTTGACAGATTCTCAGGTTACAACCAAGTAGCCATTGCCCTTGAAGACCAACATAAGATGGCTTTTGCCATAGAATGGGGAATCTTTGCATTTCGTGTGATGCCTTTTGGGTTCACCAATGCTCCCGCTACATTTCAAAGGTTTATGTACCACGTGTTTAAGGAATTCTTACAAAAGAACTTAAATGTCTACATTGATGATTTATGCACTCATTCCAACATTAGACAAACACATATGCCTGAGTTGAAAGAAATCTTTGACAAATATAGAGAATACCTGGTCTGCTTGAATCCAAAAAAGTGTGCTTTCATGGTTAGACAAGGCAATATTCTAGGACACATAGCATCAAAGAATGGAATACCAACTGATAAAGATAAATTTAGAACTATAGTAGAGCTACCTAGACCAAAGAATATCAAGGAAGTACAAGCTTTCATGGGACACTATGGATATTACTGACACTTTATCCATAATTACAAAACCCATGTACAACCTTCTGACTAACTTTGAGTGAAATCGAGAGTGTGAAAATTCTTTCAATGAGCCTAAGGGACAATTGTGTATAACACCAATTTTAACCACAAAAAATTGCACTAAGCCATTCCATGTTCATGTGGATGCTTCCAACTTTGTTATTGGATGTGTGCTGACACAACCTATGGGTGAAGGAAACATTGACCTTCCCATTGCTTATGCAAGTAGGCAGTTGAACATAGCCAAAATAAATCACATCACTATAGAAAGAGAGGGATTAGGTATGGTTTATGTGATTAAGAAGTTTAGAAATTATTTGATTGCAAATAAGTTTAAATTTTTTACAGATCATCAAGTGTTACTCTATCTTATGAAAAGCCTTGCAATACATGTGGATTAGTAAGATGGTTTCTATTACTAATGGAATATGATTTTGAGGTAGTTGTCAGAAAAGGCAAGGTTCATCTTGGGACGGATCACCTTTCTAGACTTACTTCAAGAGGATCCCTTCAAGGAGTATTACACAAACTTCCTGATGCTTATTTTTTCAACGTGGAAGTAGTGCCTAATTGGGCTAAAACAATAGTGCCTATTCTTACTTTTGGACCGAAGCACCCCATGATGAGAGCAAAGGGTAAAGAGGTGGTGAAATCTCAAAAATATCATATAATGGAAGGAGGTCTATACAAGCACATGGGTCAATGGATTTTGGCTTGTTGTGTGGAAGAGGAACAATGTGCAAAATGGTTGCAATCAGCACATGTAACCATTCAAAATAACAAATCCTAAAGACTCTGAAGAGATTAGGTGTATATTGGTCAACAATGGAAGTAGATGCCTATAGGTTGTGTAAAGATTGTCCAACATGTATTATTTAGAGCTCCCAGTGGAACATGCTACGTTATATCTCTTGTCTTTAGTACCGAATTGAAGCAGTCCATTAGTTGACTTTCTAAGGATGAAAACATTCCTTCAAGTAATGGCTCTAGCAAGGAAAAGGAGCCTAGAGTAGGGGGCTCAAAATTACACTCTCATTGGAAATAAATTATATAGGTGAGGATGAGATGGATATCTTAGAATTGTGCCCATTAAAGTGAATATCTCAAGATCTTAGAAACTGCACACCAAGTCTGGCAGGAGGACACTTTGGAACCGATCAAGTGATCAAGACTATACTATTTGTAGGACTTTGGTGGCCAATCCTTCATGTCGATACACACACTTATGTGAAGAGATGTGAGATATGTTAACGAACTCAATATCTGATACACAAGGATGAGATGCCACTTAGACCCATGATGGGAGGACATGCATTCTGCAAGTGGGGAATAGACTTCATTGGCCTTATTAACACCCCCAACCAAGATTTCACATGTTGAATATATTATTGTTGCTATTGAATATCTAATCGAATGGGTGGAAGTAAAAGCAACTAGAAAGAACGATGCATAAACGACATCTGACTTTCTGTTTGAGAACACATTTACCAGATATGGATTGCCAATATAGTTGGTGAGTCATCATGGTATCCACTTTTTGAATGAAGTCATGGAATACTTGTTGCAAGAATTCATGGTTATTCACAAAAATTCAGCACCATACCACCCACGAGCCAATGGACAAGTGGAAAGCACAAATAAGATACTATGCATTGTTTTGACTAAGCTTGTTTATAACAACCATCGTGATTATGAAAAACAGTTAGATCACATTGTTTGGGCATATAGAGGGGCCTATAAAGCAGTGCTCAATGCCGCCCCCTTTCAGATGGCATTTGGTCAAAATGTGGTTCCTCCCTTAGATTCGTTGATACTCACACTAAAGGTAGCACAAGAGCATCAATGGATCGGACATGAGCTATCTTCTAGGATCTTTGATTTAGAATGATTGGGAGGAACTCAATTGAGAGCAACTGTCAGGATCTAGGCAACTAAGAAAAGGCAAAATGCATACTTTGATGCACATATAAAAGATAAAGGCCTCAAAGCAAGAGATGTAGTATTGCTGTATACTCTAAAGCAACATGTTCAAAAGTTGGAAAACATGGCTATGGACCCATGATTAGCAATAGAATATCAACAAGCATAGCAATCCAATTCGCTACATTAGATGGTGAAATACTCTCTAGTTACATTAGTGGTAGTAGAGTGAAACTTTACCAAGAATCTTTGACGGAAGAAATGCTAAGTCGACTCAACATTGCAAAAAAGTGAAAAGAGGAAGAGAAACAAATTCATGAAGAAGCTCAGACAAAAGCCTTGGAAAGTGTCAGATGCATGAAATTGAGAAGACAAGGTAGGGATCAGCTTAGGAAAATTAATCATGAACCACCAAGGTATCATATGATGATGTGCCATACCAAAGTGTTATCCCTCACTACATAGTTGATAGATGCCCTTGTTGGAGTTCGAGGTCTACGGAAGCACGCAAACAACACAAGGAAGAAGAAGAAGCTTGGAGCACAACACACAATACTAAATGTATTACCATTGGAATGTACAAAGATAAGTAACCCATTAGGGCTATAGGCATATATACAAGCTGGGGGGGGAAACCTCCTAAAGAGGGAAAAAAGCCCCGATGGTCCTAGTGTGTTCACACATATCACTACCTTAATATATTAACAAGTCCCCCCCTGGGAGAGATGTGGTGAATAAGGAGCTAGCACTCATGTATAAGGAAGTGCCAAGATATGTGGAATCAATCCACAAAAGGAAGTAATCCCAAAGCTTTGCGAAAAGCTTCAAACTTCTCCCTAGGTAGAGCCTTTGTGAAAAGGTTTGCAATGTTCTCCTATGTGGGCACACATGCCAAAATGATCTCTCCAGCATAGAACCTCTCCCTGACATAATGATAGTGCACCTCAATGTGCTTAGTGCAAGCATGGAACATAGGGTTCCTCACAACTTCCAATGCGCTTTGACTATCAGTGAAGATGGTGGTGGTAGAAGACTGACCAACATCCAAATCAGCCATAAGGCGTCTGAGCCACACACACTCAATAGTCATTGTGAAAGCTACACTATACTTAGCCTCACAACTAGAAGTGGCCACAGTAGGGTGCTTCTTACTCAACCAAGATATGCATGAGCTACCAAGCATGAAGCAAAAACCATTGGTGGACACACAAGTGTCATAACAACTACCCCAGTTAGATTCAAGAAAAAACATGTAAATATGGCAGTAGTGATCCCCCCTTGGGATAAAATAATCCACATCATCGGGTACCATTCAAGTAGCGAAAGATGTGCTTAACTGCTTGCCAATGCTTGACACTTGGGCAATGCATAAACATGCACATCTGTGAAACAACAAACTAAATATTTGGCCGAATAATGCATAAGTAAATCAAGCATCCAACAGCCTGCTAATAGAGAACAACATCAAACGCATCTCCAACATCATGACGACTCAATCGTAAACCTGTCTCCATAGGACTGGCAATAGGTTTATAGTCTTCAAGTCCAAAACGCTGCAATAATGTGTCAATATATTTTGTTTGACACAAAACTATTCTACCATCAACTTTCATAAATTGAATGCCCAAATACTGATGCAAATGCCCCAAATAAGACATCTCAAATGAGGCATGCAGATCAGCCTCAAAATCAGCAGTATGCTTCTCATGAGGACTAGTGAGCAGCATGTCATCAACATACACAACAATGATCAAAAGCACATCATTAGCACGCTTAACATATAAGGTGATCTCCGTTGGATTGTTCTCAAAACGATGTGCAATCAGATAGGCATGTACCTTTTCATGCCAAGCACATGGTGCTTGCTTCAAACCATCTAATAACTTTTTCAATATTCACACTTGGTTTTTCATGCCCTTTCTGCACAAAGCCAGGGTTTTGAAAAACATACACTTGTTCACGCAAGTCACCATTTAGAAATGTAGTTTTAATGTCCAACTGATGTACATTCCAACCATGATGAGCTACAAGTGTACATATGCTATGAATAGTAGTCATTCAACAAGTAGGAGCAAAGGTCTCATCAAAATCAATGACTCTTTCCTTAGCACAACCCTTTGCAACAAGCCTAGTCTTATACTTATCAATTGTTCCATCAGG
The DNA here is from genome assembly GCA_020310875.1 of Ceratopteris richardii. Lineage (NCBI taxonomy): Eukaryota > Viridiplantae > Streptophyta > Polypodiopsida > Polypodiales > Pteridaceae > Ceratopteris > Ceratopteris richardii. The sequence continues at coordinate 115,574,899 of CM035413.1, forward strand.
CTTATGCTTCAGTTTTTATACCCACTTAGTGCCAATGGCCTTCTTTCTAGGAGGCAAGTCACATAAAGATCAATTACCATTCTTCATCATAGCATCATATTCAGATTGCATATTAGCCATCCAATTTTTTGAATTTTGTGCTTCATGAAACAAAACAAGCTCATTCTCATCATAGAGACTAAAGCCAGCCATACTATAGGGATTTGATGCAAAAGAGACACCATGAGAGCTTGAATGAGTATGATATGATAGAGGTACATCTAATTTGTTGTCACACAAAGTCTGCTCCAACCATTTTGGCATAGTTTTTGTCTCCTCAATATCAGCTCTCTCATCAACAAGTGCATCATGTAAATCTACATTAGAAATGGAATGATCTACATCATCACATGAAACCTGTAAAGGCTGAGAAGTTGCCTCATTAGGACCAGCGCTAGACTGTCCACCTAGAAAAAGAGGCCGCAAAGTATTATACATGTCTTTGGAGCTAGCAGATGTCTCCTTAGTACATAAAGTAATGGCTGAATAGCATCTTCCACAAAAACAACATCACGGCTAACCAAAATGCATTTAGTCTATGGATGATATAGAAAATAGCCTTTGCTTTCAAAACTATACCCAACAAAAATACATTTCATTGCTTTATCATCCAATTTCTTGTGATGTTGTTCAGGCACTAATGCATATGCTAGACAACCAAAAACACACATGCGAGCAATAGATGGTTTGCAACCATGCCAAGCCTCATATGGAGTGATAGCTTGCAATGCTTTGGTGGGGCACCTGTTGAGTACATACGCTACACACATGACAGCCTCAAGCAAGAAATTATGTGGTAAATCCTGACTCTTGACCATACACCTCGCCATCTGCATGAGTGACATGTTCTTTCGTTTAGCAACTCCATTCCGTTGAGGTGTATACAACACTATACACTGATATTTTATCTCACGTTCAGCCAAAAATGCATTAAAGTTAGAAGACATATACTCCCCCCCTCGATCAGAATGGAGAGTGCCCATTTTACATGCTGACATATTTTTAGCCAAAACCATAATATTTGGAGTTTGCTTTCAATGGATATACCCATGCATGTCTGAAAGAATCATCAATAAAAGTCATGAAGTAAAGATAGTTTCCAAAAGAGGGTGTCTGCATAGGACCACATATATCATTGTGAACGAGCTGCAATTTCTGAGTAGCTCGAACTAAAACATCTTTAGGGAATGAGGAATGCTGCATTTCGCCCAAAATATAGCCTTCACATACATGTTTACCAGGTGGCTCAAGTTTGGACAAAGAGGACACCATTTCATATTTCTGCAGGCATAACAAACTAGCAAAATTTAGATTACCAAAGCATGCATGCCAAAGCTTTGCATGTGATATAGCTTCAGAATCATGTACTACGCATGCTAAATCATTCACAAATTTTTCATAGTCTAAGAGCTTATACAGCCCACGACATAAAATTCCAAAAGAAATAATGACATCACCATTTGATAGATCGTGAACTGTACATCTATCATCAACAAATTTCACAACCAAGCCAATCTTGGATAATGCTAAAATTGATAACAGAATTTTCTTGATCCCTGACACAAATAAAGCATCTGACAATGTAAAAGAACTACCATCAACAATAGTGAGAATGATCTTTCCAACTCACATAACATGATAAGAGGAGTTGTTGGTGCATGTGACAGTATTCCCTATAGGGATAGGCTCGAGTGAAGTGAAGAAACTGCGTTGTGAGGTAATATGTTTAGTTGCCCCACTATCAAAGTACTAAACATCAGAGTCCACTACAGACATATACTATTCATGCGAAGATGGGTCATAAGTGCAAAGAGTGGTAAATGCCCATTCTTCATTCTGGACAAGATTAGCAGACTCTATTTTCGGTGTAGAGGCCTCTACAACAACCATTCTAGCCTCTTTCTTCCTTGCCTCTTTAGCAGCGAGTTTTGGATAGCTCTTTATTCCATGATCATTTCCTTTACAGTATTTGCAAAACAATTTCTGCTTTTCTATTTTCTTCTCTTCTCTATCTTTCTTCTTTAATTGCACAAAATTAGTAGATTTCTGCTTACTAGTAGAAGAGCTCCATTTTCCTTTGCCGTTCTGACTAGCCAAGAAAGCTTGATCTGCAACACGTATAATGGACATGTTTTGCTTAGACAGATCTTCCTGCAAGAGAACAGAGACGAACTCCTCAAATGTTAAGGCATTTGGATTGCCTTTCATCATCAAAGGAAGAGTAGAAGAAAAACTCTGATATAAATTGGGAAGAACATTCAGAACAGGTGAACTATCAGACAAGACTTCATTTGCATAAATCAACTATTCTTTCAAATCTTTGATCTTTGTCAAAAATTTGTCCATGGAATTACTTTCATTCATGTGCTCACTCTCCAATTGTTTTCAGAGGTAAGCAACACGAGCCCCATCCCTTGCCTGGTATAAAGTTGTAAGTGAATCCCAAGCATCCTTAGTTGTTCTGCAAGAGCGAATGTGAGGAATAATGGCATGTTTGATAGACAAGGCTATCAATGCATATGCCTGAGCATCTCTGCCATCCCAATGAATTTTCTCTATAATAGGTGGAGCAGGAATCGCAACACAAACAGGAACATGAAGAATATCACCATCTTCAATACGATTTGCATCACCTTCATCAATTCTTTTTGTAGGTGAAATAGGACGTATTGCTGTTATGCACCTTGCCATCATCATGGGATATGTTTTGCACAACTATTAGCAATAGTGCACCTCGTGGTAAACTCGTCTATGATGACATATGTGGAGCACTCTTGAGTGAGGAGATTTGTAGAAAATCTATGGTTGGCACTCATAGTGGATATGCATATAATGTTTGTGATTCTTACCAAGGAAAGAATCAGCAACGTGTCAGGAGCAAGAACAAGGAAAATAATGGTCAACAAAATAAGAGTAGAAGTAAATAAAGGAAGAAGGATATCAAATGCCATTATTGTCATAAGAAAGGACACATGGAGAAAGATTGTTATGCATTAAAGAATGCTAAAGGTAAAGGACTGAATGTTGATGGGCATATTAAATAGTTACCTGCACCATCTACTTTGACTGTGAAGATTGAAGAAATTAATGTTATTTTTGATGATGCTGGTGTGTTGACACTTGATAGTACTATGCCAACTAAGGCTCTTATGGCTGATTCTCTTTCCCATACATGGCTGCTAGATTTTGGTGCTTCTTTCCATGTGACACCACACAGAGAATGGTTCTCTGATTATGCAACAAAGTCTCTTGGTACCGTGAGACTTGGTGACTCTTACTGGTGTGACATTGTGGGATTAGAGATGTGGTTGTGTAGTCCATTGATGGTTCAAATTTACTCTGCATAATGTATGCCATGTACCTCAGTTATCATGCGGTTTGATGTTAGCTGGTTAACTTGATGACCTTGGTTACAAGGTGGTCTTCTATGCTCAGTCCTTTTGTATATCAAAGGGCAATATGGTTATTGCAAAAGGAAGCAAAGTTGGATCACTTTATCCTTTATTTGTATCACAGAAAGAACACTTGTTAGTTGTTATTGAACAACCTATGGCTTGTATTTGGCATGGTCGTTTGGGCCATATATCGCGTAGTCGAATGGAATATCTTTCTCATTCTGGCTACTTACTTGTGGTATCTTTCTTTGATTTTTCATTTTATGAGCATTATAAATATGGGAAGAAAACCAGAAATGTGCATAGAATGCACATTGACTCTTCAATTCAGCCTTTAGATCTTGTTCATACAGATGTGTGTGGTCCTATGCCCACTAGGTCCTTAGGTGGTTCTCTTTGTTTTGTCACTTTCATAGATGATGGTACTAGAAAATTTTGGGTATATCCTATTGCATCGAAGGATGATGTATTCCCTAGTTTCAGAAAATGGCTTGCTTCAAATGAGACTGAAAAAGAAATTAAGTTTATTTAAAGGCTTTACGTTCAGATAATGGGGATGAGTATACCTCAAATGAATTCAACCTTTTCTCTCAGTCTAGAGGAATTCATAGAGAGTTTATAGCTCCTTATACCCCAATACATAATGGTATAGTTGAAAGGATGAATATAACTATTCAAGATAGTGTAATTTTTATGTCACATCATGCAAACCTCTCACAAGGCTTTTGGGTAGAGGAAATAATGATTGTAGTTCAAGTGAATAACCTTTCACCTAGTACTGACAAAGGTCTGAAAGTGGCACAAGAGTTATGGACAGGGAAGCCACCATATTATGATCATCTTTGAGTTTTTGGGTGTGAAGCATATGCTCATATACCCAAGAATCTTAGACAAAAGTTGGACCATAAGTCAAAGAAATGCATTTTTCTTGGATATGGTTGAGAAGGACAATTTGGATATCAATTATGGGATCTTGAAACATGGTCAGTGATCAAAAGTAGTGATGTCATTTTTAATGAGTCTAAGATGTAGGAACAACCTATTAAGGAGGTTGAAGTGAGAAGAGTGGTGTTTGAGGATACTAGTCCTCCAGTTAGCATGCATAAAGATGTTGCACATAGGGATGTTCAAGAGAATTTCCAATCAGATTAGTTTGCACATGTTCCTGTTCAACAACCATTGAGATGCTCTGCACGTGTCTCACATCCACCTGATAGATATGTTCCAGGTTTAGATTTTGTTATGCTAACAGATGTCGGTGGGCCTTCTTGCTACAAAGAGGCTATGCAGACAGAGGATCATGTCAAGTGGGAGCTTGCCATGAAGAGTGATTTGGATTCCATTCACAAGAATGGTACTTGGGATTTAGTACCTTTGCCAAAGGGTAGGAAAGCTTTATCATGTAAATGGGTATATAAGCTGAAATTCACATCAGATAGTGCTTCTCCAAAGTATAAAGTATGACTTGTTGCAAAGGGTTTTAAGCAACAACATGTTGTTGATTTCGAGGAAATCTTCTCTCTAGTGGTCAAGATGACTACCTTGCACATGTTGCTTGGATTCCTTGCAATGGAGGACTTAGAAGCTAGTCCAAATGGATGTGGAAATTGCTTTCTTGCATGGAGATCTTACAGATGAGATCCATATGGAACAACCACAGGGTTATGTAGTTCTTGGTAAGGACAATCTAGTTTCTAAGCTCAAGAAGAGCTTATATGGACTTAAATAGACTTCTAGACAATGGTACCAAAAGTTTGATGCTTTTATGAAGTTTCAAGGCTATTCTCGAAGCAATGAGGATCATTGTCTCTACACAAAGAGATGCTCAGATGGCAGCTTGATATGCTTGATACTTTATGTCGATGATATGTTGATTGCTGGGAAGTCCTCTTACGACTTGTTGATTCTCAAAAAGAAGTTGAGTCAAACATTTTATATGAAGGATTTGGGGGATGCCAAACATATTCTTGGCATGTACATTACTTGTGATAGGAGTCAAAGATGCATATACTTGTCTTAAAGTGAGTACATATCCAAAGTACTTCACAGGTTCAATATGCAGGGTGGAAAGGCCCCAAATTAGATGAGGAAAAGGAATTCATGACCAAAATTCCCTATCAGTCTATTGTTGGTAGTCTCATGTATGCTATGGTAGCTATGAGACAAGACATTGCATTTGTAGTGGGAGTTGTGAGCAGATATATGTCTAATCCTGGCAAGAAACATTGGGAAGCAATCAAGATGATTTTGAGATATTTGAATGGCACTAAGGACAAGTGTTTATGCTTAGGTAGAGGGAAAGCATCCATTATTGGTTACACAGATTCTGACTATGCTGGTTGTGTAGACAATCATAAGTCTACATCAGGGTGCACTTTTCATTTTGTTGGAGGTGCTATCTATTAGAGATCTCATCTTTAAAGATGTACAATTGCTTCCACCACAGAAGCAGAGTATGTTGTAGCAAGTGAGCCATGTAAGGAAGCATTGTGGCTTTCTCATCTTGCTTGTGATATGGGTTTACCTCAACATGTACCTCGTTTGCTCAGTGATAGTCAAAGTGCCATTGCTTTGGGTAAGAATCTAGTCTATCATGCAAAGGCCAAGCACATTGAGGTGAGGCATCACTTCATTAGAAATTGCTTAGCCATTGAGCACATTATTCTTGAGAAGGTTCACACTTGAGATAGTGTTGTAGATGCTTTGACTAAAGCTCTACCACAAGATAGCTTTCAACATTGTTGTCACTTGATAGGGGTTACTTGATTCATGATCTTATGTAGTCACTTGTATATTGTGTAACATGCCCATCAGGTGGGAGGTATAGTTTGTATACTTACACTCAGGTATTCTTTATCATTCTTTATTTTTCTCCCATAGCTACTTTGGCCATATTGGCCTTTAGTGAGAGATTGTTACCATTAGTGTCGATGTGAAAGGCCAAATGGCCAACAGACACTTCTTTGTATATGTTCTTTAATAAAAGATATAGTGGCCTGGCCAGTCACAGATTGTAAATTCGACCACATTTGTAACACCTAAGAAATCTATGTTCGTGCTCCCTGTGTACTATGTTTTTTTGCATATTTTTCAACCTCTGTGCGGAGTATCGTGTGCGGCCCTAGGAGCTCGATTTTCTACTCCGAGGATATTGCACATGGAGATCTCGAGAAGGAGATCACACTGTGGGGCATTGCCATCGAAATACTTCACTTATCTTGTTGTTTCAATCTGTAGATAAGTCTCGGGTCACCTTCCTATAGCATTTTATCCTTTATATGGGCATCAAAATAAGTCTTTTGCCTCTTTTTATGAGCATATATGCTCATGGCTGCCTTGATGCACATCTCTTGAAGTGCATCGAATTTATCTACCAAAGCAAATAACTCATGACCATTCCATTCATGCTCTCATGCTAGTTTTAGAGTTGGTACAAGAAGTCAATAGGCAAAATTGCATCCTTTGCATATACCAAATTAAATGGACTAGCTCCCATTTGATACTATGTGGTGCAATTGCTTCACCCAATCTAATCATCCCATATTAAACATGATAAGCCCATACTATGTGGTGCAATTGCTTCACCCAATCTAATCATCCCATATTAACCAATTTTTTCAAAACTATGGGGAGCAGATTGTTGGAATTCTTGGCTTGATTGTTCACATGTGGATGAAATGGAGCTCACCATAAATGATTAAGCAAAACAAGACCGTTAAGGCATGAATGCTTAAGCATTAATGGTTTTTTCTTAAGCATTCCCCTTAATGGTATTATTAAGAAAAACCTTCTTTTCGACAACCAAAAACTCTTTTAGTAAAGCATCTAGGAATTCATTGATCAAATGAGTACCTCTACTATAGACTCTCAATGAGGAGGCCAAATCTAGTAAAAAGTTTCTTAGTTAAAAACTTTACCATGGCTTAAGTATTGACTTCATTAGTGGCATGTGCATCTACTCATTTTGTAAATAGTAGGTCACTAATATTATGTACTTAGCATGAGATCCTTTGGTGGGTGATCTACTAAGTCCGATAAAGTCTATCCCCCATTTTGTGAATGCATGTCCTGCCATCATTGGCTTGAGAGGCATTTGATCTTGATTAAATGTGTACTTTTCTCTTTTGCATGTATCACACCTACTCATGGATGTTTGAGCATAAGCTCTTTGTTTTGGTATGGTCATTTTTAAAGGATAAGTGCTAGATTTTAAAAAACCTATGTCTTTGCTCCATGATGGGCATGTAGATACATAGTATAAAGAAATGTATTCTATGTGGGAAAGCCCTCGTAGATAGAACAAGTGTTGACATAGTCATGTACTATTTGTTCCATGTGTAGCCAATATATGCCCTTTCTTTGCATGTACCATATCATTCTAACACTCCCCTCAAGCTCAAGTGATCTAGTCTCCATTGCTCTCCTTTAAGTTGAGATTGTCCTTGAAGTTCTCCAACCCATCTCCATAAGGTTAGAATAGCCCTTGGTTGACTGTGTGCTTTTGTTGTCTTCAAGTGCTATGTACTCCTCTTCCATATCTTCTTGCCACTTCTTTATGTCCTTTTCCTCTTCATAGGTTGAGGGCTCTTGAATTTTGATAAACTTAGACATGAATGCATAATGCCTACCAGTGAAACTATTATAAAGTAACCTTGAGATATGATGTTTTACCCTTTTTTACCTTCTTTCTCCTCCCTTAGGTGGAATTCTTTGTCTTGTTTTGTTTATTTCCGCCTTTAATGTAGCTCCACCTTCTAGCATTGACTCTTCAATATCTTCCACTTTATTCCCTTACTCATCAAAATATATGAATCTTGCCTTCCCTTTATTTTGATTGATCAATTGGTGGGTTGAATCAATGCTTGAACTCCTTTGGATGATTGGGCCACTAATTTCCAAGCTTTCTTGAACCCTACCTGCATGTTTTTCTTCTACCTCTTCAATGTCTTCATCCCACAATGCAAATTTTGAAACATACCATGGCTTAAACTCATCATTTTGGTTGTATTATTGCCCCTATATCCTTTCTTTTGCAAAGAAAAATCAATGAACATGCTTCTCTCTAGGCTAGCTTAAAGTTTATATCTCAAATTTTGTGGGACATGTGTATAAGACACACATCCAAAATTTCTCATGTGTGAAATGCCTTGTTTCCTTCCACTCCATGCTTCATCTGGTGTCATATCATGTACTCTTGAGGAAGGCCCCCTATTCATCAAATATAATGTGATAGACACATGATTTGTCAAATAGATCAAAGGGAAATGCATTTCATTAAGGATACTCCTAGAAATATTTTCTATATATCTATTATTCCTCTTTGCCACACCATTTTGTTAGGAAGTATGCCTACAAGTCATCTGTCTCTTGATCCCTTGGTCTTGCAATAAATCAGAGAAGGCATTTTGAGAAATAATATCCCCTTCCATTTGACCTTCCAATTGGTCTTGCTCTTCGGTTGGCCTCCACACCTATATGCACAAGGTCTAACACACCATGTGCTACATTTCCACTTTTGTTGAATGATTGCCTAGTTGATTTTTCAAGCTGTCATGCTTCATACATCTCATGTAACATCTATAATGAAAAACAAGGTATTCCTCTTACCAATTGTCTCTTCTCCATGTCCTTGAGCCTTTGAATTTTGATGTGGCCTCACCTTCTGTGCCATAGCTTCAAATCTCCAACCTTCTTGTCTCCTTAGGTGATGAACATGGTTTTGTTGCTTTTTCCTTTACCTAAATCAAGTGCAAACATTCTTCCTTCCTTCTTACCTTTGTGTATCAGCTCATATCCATTCCTTGGATCTTTTATGAAGCATCCCTTGTGGTTGAACTTCACTTCCTATCCTCTTTGTACCATCTACCCAACAGAGATTAGGTTCTTGGTAGGGAACATGAAATACCTCATATAAGTTTTTTGCTTTGCGGTTGCCTTTAAGCTTGACATCTCCCATTTATTTTTTCTCATGCTCCGAGTTTTCACTTGTCTCCACAAAGCCTCTTTTCTTAGGTGCTTGGAGGTTGCTAAATAATTCTTCCCTTCTTGACATGTGGTTACTACATCCACTATCTATGTACCATATATCATCACGTTCATCCTTGATTAGCACAAGGTGTTCATTGGCTAGAAACAATATTTGAAAGTGAAAATTTTGAGGTTTTCCACATAATTTTGGGATGTAGTTTCTTGATAGTGAGTTGTCTACCTATTGCATGGACTCTAGAGAATACATATGATTCAAAGAAAATAAGATAACCTTTGATACTTTAAAATGATGAGAAAAAATCCCATTTACCATGATTTTTACTTTTCTCATAAATGAACTTGAGATGCAACTTTTGTTTTGATTAGTGCTTCTACTCTTCATCCATATACATTTCTAAAGAGTAAAACCACAAGAAGTACTTCCCCTTGTTGGATGATGGAAATACAAACTTTATCTCCTCTTTAGATCATGCCCTTACTCCTAATTGCCTTCACATCTTGCAACTCCATCTTCTATTGATGAATCCCCCGATTTCTCCTCTTTTCTTCATTGGATCTTCTTTTCTCCATGCATATCTGCTCTCATGGAAATCTTCATGGAGAGAAGGTAAGAGGGATGAAGGAGAAAGAACATGCATGAACAAAAGAAAGTCAATATGCATGGACGTATACATACTAAGTATGCATGTAAAAAGAAACAAAGCATCTAAGTAAGAGCAAAAAACAAGATGCTTCCCTTTTCAAGTTTGAGAAAAATCATTTGATTCAATCTTTTGCCTTCTTCTATCCTTAGACTTCCTTCATTTGAAGAGAAATACAATCTTTATGAGTTAGCTTGTAGGCTTTCAAATCTCCTTCCTAATTTCTTTCTCTTCTCACCTTCTTCAATGCATTCAATATGCTCAAGGAATACTTCTCTTCATGTTACTCTTAGCATTGATTCTTGCACCTAAATACTCCAAAAGAGTATTGACTCCATACTCTCCCTCTCTCTACATTTTTGTGCTTTTATGCATCTATCCTCCAAATTTTGTGCCCTCAACAAGTGCACGTGGGCTGAGTCTGAAGAGGGAAAGAGCAAATCTTGCACATGGGTTGTTACAAAGAAAGTACATTCCCAGAATTCTATGTAAAAGATAGAGAAAGGAGAAAAGGTTATGCTCATGGGGGTTTCTTTCAAAGAGAGATAAAATACAATAATATGAAACTCATAAAAAAGAAGAGCAAGAAAACATGAGTGCCATATGGGATAGATTGGATGCCTTCTAAATGTGAGGATTTTGGTTCAAATCTTGTTTGCATCCAAAATGATAGCTTTTTGCAAATGCATCAAGTGCATGAGAAGCTCTCTTAAGCCAAGACAAAATGCATGCGAGTATATTAGTTGTAGAAATTGTTTCAGGTTTTCAGGTTCAAGAAGCATCAATGCATGGGTAATGAATGGATTGAATTATACTAATGATCTAGGTGATGAGTATTTAAGGTCTTCCATGAGAGTTTGAAGAAGGAGATGACGGGCTCAAGGTGTTGCAAAGAGTTAGAGGCTAAGAAGAAAAGAAGGGAAGAAGTGAAGAGAATAGGAAAGACCCATAATTTTTTCAAAAAAATTACCATTTTTCTTTTTCATATCAAATCATTGACTGTATGGAAGCCTTGTAAATGCACTAGAGGATTCCACTAGTTGCATATTCCCTAAAAAGTGTATCAAAATCCTTGTAAATTAGTAGTTTCTTTAGGAATTTCCAAAAAGTTTGGATTGCTTGTGTGAAAGGACCAAAATAAGGTCACATGTATATAAGTCACTTTGTGACTTATTTGTAAAGACTTTTTCCAATTTGTAAACACTAACCTCAAGAAATGTCTTAACTCTCTTGTATTTCTCTTATATCTCCTTCTTCATGTGCTCTTGTGTGTGTTTACGGTGTGTATGTGTGGCCGGATGCGTTTTCTACCCGTCCCACCTTTTTCCACTGTTATCACGTGTGTGTGAAGCATAGGGAGTCATTAGATGAAGGTAAGTGATTTTAAATACTTGGTTTTTTGGTCATAACTTTGCACAAAAAAGTCCAATTCTGTCGACTTCCAATAGATGTGTCTCATCAAGACTTCTAAATGAACCCACTATTGACTATATTTGGGTACCAAAGCTAAAAGAAAATGATGATTTAGTGTCTGGTATTGCACCAAGTATTGCAACACATACCTGCATGTAGAAGGTGTCATGTGAGGTAGAAAATCATCCTTGTATGCACTATTTGACTTATTCATGCATTAATCATCATGTAAAGCATGTGCTTCTATGCACTTGATCGGGTCCTACTCTCAGTTTGATACTTTAATATTTGTGTGTGTGTGTGTGTCAAACCGCCACTATAGTGCACTTGTAGGACATGTGAGAGTTGGCTATTCTTACTTGTCACTAGTGCATTGACATTGCGAGTCTGACACACATTTTTGGCACATTGCTAGGGTTGAGGGTCTAAGTCATGGTGCCTACATGATGGTTAGAGTGTCTTTGTGGAGATAGTGTACATGAAAAAGGAGTTCAACATTGTGGCAAGTCATCAAAAACTTGCACTTATTTACTCATACACTTAGTGTGTGTGTGTCTAACAAGTTCTTTAGGAGTAGATTAGACTTGAGAGATTAGGGTTTATGACTTAGAAAAAAAATGCATTTGAGTAGGTTAGGACTTTTCTCAAACTCCAAAAAACCCAAACACTTGAATTTCTCTATAGACACTAACCTTGGTATGGGTCAAAAGCCCCAAACCATATCCTAGACTCATTTGTAGAAGTGCATGTATTGTGAGAGTGCTGTAGATGACTGATATCACCGAAACTTTCGACCCTTGGTATAACCTACACATTGAGAGTTAGAAGCTAAAAAGTTGGGAAAAGGACCTTTGAGGTGAGCCCTACATAGTGCTCTAGGCATAATTGTATACACACATGCATGTGGCAAGATACAACACAACCTGAGTGTCATGATAGTCATTTTAGATGAAACAATAAGATTTTTTGCAATTCAAGCAGATAGGGGGGATAAAGGGGAGCAGAAAGAGCACAAATATAAAACCAAAATTTAAAAATAGATAGGAAAAGCCTAGAATACGGTGATTGGTTGAGTCAGGTATCGTGATACTAGATTCCCGTGTGTCATGGATACCTTGGCAGGTGTCGTGTATCACTGACACCTCACTCCCAGTCAGTACCACTAACACTCACGTATCATGTGTTGTAGTTGGTCGAGTGTCATCATGTCGTACTCATGTGTCGAGTATTGTGTGTCACCTTGCATACGTATCATGTGTTGCTGATACCTCCAAGTGTCTTCATGTGACCTTTGTGTATCATGTGTCATCTTGACCATGTGTTGTGTATCGTGAGTTGTTCGAGTATCACTGACACTTCCAAGTGCTTTGTGTCCTCGATATCTTCGTGTGGATCACCCATATCTTTGTGTGTATCATGTATTGTGAGACCTAGGTGTTGTGTATCTTCTATCCTCATGTGTCATGTATCCTCCAATCTAGGTATCGTATCATGAACTCAAGTGTCGTATATTGTTTACAACACATGTATTGTGTATTGTAAATTTTTAGGACAAGTCACATTTTAACCGAAAATGAAATTTGAGGGACTTAAACCTAAACCATCTAGAGTCAAAATCCAATAATTTGAACATTCAAAACTTAGAGACATTAAAAACCTAAGACTAAGGAGAGAAACTAAGAGGAAAACAACGTTGTGGATGAACTTCAAGGCATGTTACAAAGAAGAAGGAGCATAATTTCCTCAATCGAGAGTGTAACCCAAAGAGGCATACATTCAACCTATTCGGATATCTCTAGTGACTAAGAAAGTGAGCAAATGACGACCTCAAAAGACATGTATAGCTGTGTCTTTTCTATTATCTCCTTAAATAAGGGTATACGCAAGTCACCTTTGTTTTTTTGAGGGAGGGTTGGCCTGAAAAGTAACTTTCTTAGAAGAAAATCACCTTCGAATGTCTTTTTGGAGAAAAAAACCTCAAGGAAGCATTGGTATCGCTTTGTCTGAACCCATCGTTTCTCTCGTGGAAGGAGTACATTAATACGACCCACAATGGACTGAGAATTGTCGCTTTAAATTGCATGTCGTCTACCTACTCTCTGCTCAGCTACTCTCTTTTACTATGACCGAGTCACATTGTGTTCGTGATTCCTGCTGTGGAATCTTCTTGTTGAAACGTGAGGGCTTGCATTTTCTTGAAGAAACATGGAAGCTTGAAAGACATTTGAAAATTTTAAGACAACTTCGAAATACATGACAATTCTACTCATCAAAAGCATCCCCGCTTGACTCTGTATTCGTATTTTTTCTGTAGTTTCAATAATCTTTCACAGATTAGTCGGATATGTCGATCAATATTCTACTCCAAGCAAATGCTTTACATTCTCCGTGACATATATTTCTTCATCTGTCATAGAGATTGTGCTGCCTAGAATGACGATTCATTAGGATTTTATCAGTCATGAATCAAAATCCGCAGCCATGAGTCGCTGGGCTATGGTCTCCGCGCCCTCGCTTGACTGGTGGAGTCGTTGGCTGGCAATGTTCTTCAACCAGTGTAAAAGCAACATTAAGGACACTCCTGTCGGCCAATGCATCAAAGTTTATGAGCTTCGAGGGAGCAGATCCTTCAACAGCAGAGTAAAGCCTAGACCCCGGAATAGATCGAACGGCGGATTCATCAGCAGAGGAGGTGTTGCTCCTTTTTTGAACCATTCTCTTTGCTGATTGGAAGACAAAACTTTGTTTTTGCCCACACAAGGCGCGGTAGCACAGAAAGAGAGTTTGCAAGGAAGCATGTATTCTCTTCGGACATGGGCATCCATTCTTGTCTGTGTTACTGCCTTGGTTGTGGCCACTGATCCTTTCAAGGTGGGCATCATGTCAAAGGACCCTGAATTTGTTGCTAATTACGGCCGAGTGGAACCTTGGAAGGGTCCGTCAGCGTTGCCATCCGACCCACTAAATCGGTTGCAGCAAGCTCGCATTCTGAGAACTCCTGATTTTGGAGGTCCAGAGAGCTTGGCCTTTGACGGACAGGGTAGAGGCCCTTACACAGGAGTTGCAGACGGTCGAATCATGAGATGGAATGGTCCTGACATAGGTTGGACATATTTTGCTCATACTTCTCCAAACTGGTAAGGGAATGTTTTTTTGGTTTCAGCATACAGGCTACGCCTTGCTCAAGAACTTCAGCTACAGAATCCTGTAAAGCGTATTTTCACATTTGGGTAGGCTACGCCTTGCTCAAGAACTTCAGCTACAGAAATCTGTAATGCGTATTTTCACATCTGGGTGAACAGGACTGTGGTTGTTCATCCTTGTAGCTACGTGAAATACGCATGTGTGTGCGCGCTCACACAGACACACGCACACGCACGCGCGCGCGCGCACACACATACACACACACACGCACACTCACACAGGCATAGGCTTTTGAAATGAAATGGTGTACATGTGACGAGGTATGGTAGAGAACAAAAGACTTTTGGATTATCAGGCTTTTGAGGATTCGCTTTATTTGAATGCCGTTCTCCTGCTTGTTTGCACATATTGAGGGACTTAAGAGAGGTTTAAGTATCTCTGCACCCGGCCAGGTGTGGAGGATGATGCAAGTTTTTCTCCTTCAGCGTTAGCTTGCCCTGATCACCTTAGCGTAAGTACTGTTTACGTTCAGGCCATTGCTTTTAGCGTAAGCTGTTTTGGAGGTAACACACATGCAGGTAGGCTGCTTGGCTTGCCGACATTGCCATGGTATTGGGCTTCTGCTTATCAAGGAAAATGTTTTTTTTTTGCTTTTCTTCTTTTTTTCTCCAATGGCCAGAGTTTCTTCGGACCAGTGCAGCGCTGCCCATTCAGTCATATATGGAAAAAATGCTGTTTTTTAACCATCATTTGGCTTTTTCCAACCTTGCCTCTGTATTTATGCGAGATGTCTAATAATGTGGATTCGTCATACAAGTATTCATGAAGAGTCCTTGCCATAATTTATTGTTTTTTAATGAACTTTCTGGTCCTTTATTGTGTGTAATTTATCCTCAGTCTAATTCATTTCCTTCTCTCCACAGGACAGATACATGTATTCCTAAGAACCCCTCTGCCCCGAATTTCGAACGAGAACACATTTGTGGCAGGCCATTAGGCTTAAGATTCAATAAAACTTCTGGGGACCTCTATATTGCAGATGCTTATTTTGGTATCATGGTGGTGAGTGTTGATGGTGGTTTAGCTCGCTCTCTTACTGTAGAAGCTGAGAATCAGCGGTTCACATTCACAAATGACTTGGATATCGATGCTGATGGATCAATCTATTTCACAGATACGAGCTCTAAATACTCACGCAGGTAAATCTCAAAAGAGACTTGGATTTAGAGATGACTATTTGCATGCGTTAGGGGTTCTCAGTTGTCATTGGGATTCCTCCATAACTAGCTAGTGTGATTTTATCAACCATTTCATTTGGTTTTCCAGAAGGGTTTGAATGATGGTCTTACAATAGATCAAGTGATTATCTTACTTAGGACTGTGAGATTATGGGGAATACAGAGTTGAATGCCCAAAGATTGAGTCAACTCACTTTTGGTCATTACTTCAGACTGAATGGTATAGCGTAGTTTATCACTAAACAATAAAGGAAACCATAAAGAAGGGATCATAAGTATGAGTTTCATAAGTGAACATCAATGGGTGGTCACACAGCTCGTGCAAGGAAGATCAGAAAAAGGATCTAGAGAAGTACCTGATATAATATTGGCGCTTAGTGACCAGTTAGATTTGGAACTCCTGGAAATCCATTATTGGTTTTGGTTTAGATTCACGTATAAGTTGGCTGTTCTTGGAACCAAACTAACCTAGTGGCAGGGATATAGGGTTTGTGAGAATCCGCTTTATGATAATGAGTTCCACCATAGACAAGGAATTCCTTTTTTGTTTACTGAGGATGTACTTTCATGAATTGAAGATGGGATTCACTGGTATGGGATGATGAAAACTTTCTTCCCTTGAGGACTTTTCATTCATGGCCATGGAGAAAAGGACTCATCATTCATGAAAAGCATTTCTCATTAGATAGAGGGAGAGCTCTTGAGGAAGACTCTTCTTAAGGTTTGGAATTATCCTCCATAGATCTGGGAAGTCATATTCTTTCATTGGACTGCCTAATGGGAAATTTTATTTCCGCATACAGTCGACACTCATATTAGGAGTTATAGGAGGGATGATTCTATAAGAGGGGATGGTTCTTTCGAGATCCATTCATAACACATGATTACCAGATCAGGTTTCCTTTTAGTAGGAAATGTTCCTTTTGGAGCATATTTCCATATTTATGGAGAGCGATTCTCTAGTAGAGCATCCATTTGGATGACTAATGATCATACGATGACTAGTGTTTTGACTTCAATAGACATTCGTTTACTCCAATCTTCATACATGAGTTTGCATGCACGCACGTCGCACATGTGTCTGTGCATGCGTGAAGGCATATGCATGTGCGCACACACACATATACACACACACACACACACTCTCATCCATACATTTTTGTACATGAATTTATGCACTTAATATGCATATGTATTTGTCTATACATGCATGTGTGCTTGTGCATATAAGTATCTATGCATCATTATGTGTATATGCATTCAGATGTTCTCTGTGTACATATGTATGTATGTATGTGTAGAGCCCTAGCCGGTTGAAACTAAAGGTACAAGGTATTTTTCCTCTTAAGATTCAAAGGTTGAATCTAAATCTTAAGGTGAAAAAGGAAAAAAAGAATTAAAAGGAAAAGTGAAGGTGGAAGGCCGCGTACGAAAAGGTGGAAATAGGCCGCCCAATCAAAATTTTATTTTAAAAGTCACTCTTGTTCTAAAGTCACTACAAGACAAAGTAGCGAATCGTTGAGGACCAGTTAAAAAAGACAATCTTGGGACATTGAAAGGACACCAAGATTGTATTGCAGTTAGAGTGCGCGAACCGGCGGACTCTCAAACAAAAAGTAAAGACAAAGGCTATTCTTACACATTGGGAATAGAGAGCAAGGGAGAGTTTCAGAGGAGCAAGAGAGGAAGCAAGAAGAGCCTCCAGTGTGCGACGACATTCAAGAGTGCAAGAGGTGTCAAGGGGAAAGTGTGCAGAGAAGGGAGAAGGCGGGCTGGATTCCAAGAGTTCCAAGGGCTATTGCGTGCGTGCGTAGTGATACCAATTCCTTAGCTTGGCGGAAGCTTAGTGCAAGGTGTGCACAAGGGAAGCGGGAAGCAAGTGAAGGATTGGTGCTCGAGAGGCCGCCGCTAGACGACTTGAGATAATTGGTCTTCAGTAATTAATACTCTCTGAAGTGGTATTTAGTCATTGATTCGACTGTGCGCAGTCATTGTAATTGTAGAAGGATAATTAATATTCAAGGTCTCCAAGAGTATTCCTTTGCAGAAGTTCTCACTGTTATTCCATTTTCATCATCTCTTTTGTCTCCTACAAACCCTCAAACTCCTTCTTGTCCCCGAATCCCCAACAAATTTGGCATGCACGGTGGGACTTCCAAGGAGCTTTGAGCATAGGAGACTATATATTGCCATTGGAGGACAACATTCCAGTCGACAACACTACTCCAGTGGGCCAAAAGGTACATCCTTTTATCAAGTGTCTCATTTTTAGTGGACTATGAATAGCTCATGACCGCGACCCGGTCACAAACCTTGAGAATCAAGTGCAAGCAGACAAGAAGAAAGACGAACCGAAGATCATCAAGTCCACTTTCATCGACTTCATCGGTAGGAAGCATGGTAGGGCAGGTGGACCTAGAAATCTTGCTCTCCAGGTTAAACATAAAATTCCCCTCCTTCAGAGGTTTAGCCCATGAGGACCCAGATGAGCACATTCGACGATTTCTTTCATTATGTAAGACTAGGGGACTAATGGGTAGGGAAGATGCTTTCTTGATACTCTTCCCCGCCACATTGGAAGGTCTGGCAGACAAGTGGTTCAGTCAGTTTGCCGAAAATCACTTTACCTCTTGGGATATGATGAAAGAGGCCTTTAAGAATCAATTTCAGCATGGCAACACGGCTGAAATCATTATAGAAGAATTGGAAAACTTGAAGTTGGGTCCAGGAGAGAAGTTCCCCGAATTCGTGACCAGGGCAAAAGCATTAATGGCCAAATTACCGGATCCACCACACGACTTCTTTGTCAAGAAGTGGTTAGCCAAACCTTTACCTGTGGTCACCCAATGCAAAATAAAAGAGTTGGTGCTACCTACGGCCTCTGTTGAGGAATTCATCAACACGGCCACCCGCTTGGAACAAATAAGGCACCAGTATGGTACAACGTCTTCCCAACTATCATATGGTACAGAACTGGAGGACCCTGTGAGCCAGTTAAGAAGGGAATTGGAAGGCTTGAAGAGGAATAAGCCCTATACAGAGGAGGAGACTACTGTAGCCCAGCTAAAAAGAGAGATTGAAGCCCTCAAGCTCCAAAAGGAAGAGGAAGCCCAAGCAGAGGAACTAGCTCAGCTGAGGCAGGAGTTGCAAGAACTAAAAGGAGGCGGCATTAAGAACGGACTCTGGTGCTCCATGTGCAGTAAGCAAGGACATATAGTAAGTGAATGCCCTTTGCTAAATGTGACTTGTCAATTATGCAGAAAGATTGGGCATGAAGCCCATGAATGCCAATCAAGGGGAATACCGACAACGACATACTGGACACAAGGCGGGCTCTTGCCACCAGCAAATGTAATGGCAGCAGCAATAAACCAAGGTAATAACTATAATCCTAGACCAAGAACTAACCTTGCAAATGGGCCTAGAAGGCCAATTATTTGCTTCAGGTGTGGAGAATGTGGGCACTACCAAAGTAGGTGCACTCTACCAGAGAGTGCACCTCCTTGCAGGAACTGCCCTGAGGCCAGAGACCATTATACAAATTGCTGTCCTAAGAATCAAGCCTCTTCATCAGGGCCCCATATCCAAATGATTTCTGTGCAGGAAGAAGAAATGGCAAATCAAGTTAAGGTGCCGTCACCATCTACCAGGGTGGTGCAGTTAGAGGAAATTGACTCTTTTACTGTGCAGACAAGGAGCAAGGGGAAGGCTCCAGTGGACATGGGTCAAGAATCATTGATTAATGGATTAAACAGAGACAAAGGTGTGTCCGAAGACCTAGCCACCACAAGTGCAGACACAAGGAAAAAGGAAAATTGCACAAGTACTAGTGATGCCATTGGACAGGCATTCAGCAGAGCTCATGAGGAGTTGGATAAGTCAAATGGAGCCCAAGCTCTTAAGGAATCAGAAGCCTCCAGACTGCTCAAGTCCATGAAAAAGGAGGTTAGTATTCTTGATTTAATAAGGATGGATGGGAAATTCAGGTCAGAATTATTGCAGATAATTGATGAAGCTTCTACGACAAGCTTAGTGGCTAAGACTGCTATCTTACATCAAGGGATAATTAGGGGTGAAGCACCCCTTACAGATTATAAAAGCCCTCGGCTTACAATATCAAT
This sequence comes from Ceratopteris richardii, assembly GCA_020310875.1. NCBI lineage: Eukaryota > Viridiplantae > Streptophyta > Polypodiopsida > Polypodiales > Pteridaceae > Ceratopteris > Ceratopteris richardii. The sequence continues at coordinate 115,594,878 of CM035413.1, forward strand.
CAAGGGCCATGAATTTCAAGGTGTTATTGTAGATGGTGGTTCTGGCATTAATTTGATGCCTGAACATACCATGAAAAGGATTGGACTCCACCCTTCAAGACCTGCAAATTTCACGGTCACTTTGGCAGATCAGAGCAAAGTAAGGCCCTTAGGGGTAATCCCAAAAGTTCCACTTGAAGTACAAGGTAATCTATTTATCCTGGATTTTGTGGTTTTAAGATTGCCCCAGGTTGAAGGAGGATTTCCTCTCTTAATTGGAAGACCTTGGCTGAGGCATGCCAGTGTCATTCATGATTGGGGTAAGGACACCATGTGGGTACAAAAGAAAGGGAAGGAGCTGACACAAATTCATTTAGAAGAAGGCCCAGACAATAAGGAAACACGAGTATGATGCAAACAGTGAGCATTTGCATGGAAATAGAAGCGGAGGATCAACCCCAAATAGATTTTGAGGAAGAAGAGGATATTTTAAGTTGGCTTCATGCCAGCAACTCTTCTTCTTGTTTTGGAATTTTTCTTGATAATCCTGGTACAATTGGAGGCTATGATGAAGACAAAGGAAAGGTCCAGGTTGATGGATTGGGAGAGCCCATCACTGACCACAGAAGGGGCAGGAAGATACCCCTCAAATACAAATTGGAGGAGGATGTGTCAGCATCAGATAACGAAGTTTCCCAAGCTAAAAGCAAGGTAAAAAATTCTGAGGTTGAATGTTCTTTCCCAATTCAAGAAATCCCCGCAGGATGGATGCAGGACAAGGAGGAGAACATCGAAGTTCAAAATACACCTGCTTATGAAGCAATGCACGAAAAGCTAGTAGAAGAGGACAAGGAAGCAGATGCACAAGAAGATAATCTGGTAACAAGAAATCCGGTTCAAGAAGTACATTTATGCACCCAAAACGATAATCAACCAGTTCTAGTGGCCACTTGGTTGTGGAGCCACCCAAAGCTTCTGGAAAAGGTAAAATTATTCTTAACCCAGTATGCAGATGTTTTTGCCTGGCATTATAAAGACTTAGAAGGAGTGCCTGCATCTTACGGAGAGCACAGAATTCCTCTGGTTGAGGGAGCCAGACCCATCAGAGGAAGGAGTTATAGACTCAATCCAAAGTATGCAGAAGCTGTCTATGTGGAAATCCAAAAGATGGAAGATGCAGGAATCATCATTCCTGTGGAACACTCAGAGTGGCTCTCACCTATGGTTATAGTACCAAAGAAGAATACTAATAAAATCAGGATTTGTGTGGACTTTAGAGCTCTCAACAAGGTGACCATTCCAGACGGGTTCCCTATGCCTTTTGCAGAACAGGTCATTGAAGAAGTGGCGGGGCATGCACTATATAGTTTTATGGATGGCTTCAGTGGCTATAATCAAATATCAATACACCCAGAGGATCGTGAAAAGACTGCTTTTATCACACCATGGGGAACGTATGTGTATGTAAAAATGCCATTTGGGCTAAGAAATGCTCCAGCCACATTTAACAGAACGGTCAATCTCATTTGTGGCCCCTTATTGCTTGAATCACTTAGAATCTTCATGGATGATTTCTCTTCATTTTCAGGATCTCACAAAGAAACTCATCTAGATTGTTTGGACCAGCACCTGAGACAGCTGCAGGATATTTTCCAAAGATGCAGAGAAACTAAGTTAAAGCTCAATCCAAATAAATGTCATTTCCTTGTGACAGAAGGAACCCTCTTAGGACATGTGGTATCCGCTAAAGGTATGGCCCCAGATCCTGACAAAATTCTCTCTATATTAAAGTTACCTAAACCCAAAACTCCTAAAGAGATCCAGAGTTTTTTGGGGCACACCGGTTATCATAGAAGGTTTATAAAAATGTATGCAGAGATAGCTAGACCTCTGACTAGACTCACAGGTAAAGAAGTACCTTTCAAATGGGAAGAAGAGGAGGAAAAAGCATATCAGACATTAAGGTCACGGCTAGTGTGTGCTCCTATCCTGGTCACCCCGGAATGGTCAAAAATCTTTCATATACATGTCGATGCCAGTGCATATGCAGTGGGAGCAGTTCTAACTCAACCCAGTGAAGAATTTAAAAGGGACAGGCCAATTCAATATGCCAGTAGAATCTTGACCAAAGCTGAAAGAAACTACAGTACTACCGAAAGGGAAGCACTAGCAATGGTCTTTGCAGTTCAAAAATTCCGCCACTACTTATTGGGGGTAAAATTTATTATTATATCAGATCACCAACCTCTCAAGTACTTACTCAACAAACCACACGCTACTGGTAGAATATGGAGGTGGTTACTGTTATTCCAAGAGTTCGATTTCTCGGTAATCCATAAGCCAGGAAGAGAAAATGTGATGGCAGATCACTTGTCCAGAATCAATAGGAAGGATCAAGCCAGTGGTATCAATGATGATTTCCCTGATGCGCACTTGTTTGCTATACAACCTAAAGGATGGTATGATGATATCAAGCAGTTCATTAATACTGGAGTGTATCCAGAAAGTGCTAGTGCTGTACTAAGGAAGAGGCTGCTTATCAAGAGTAGACCATATACTTTCATTGAGGGCAAACTCTACAGACAGGGCAAGGATGACAAGATGAGGAAATGCTTAGAGGAAGATGAAGTGAGGGAAATACTGCAATTTGCACATGAAGGAACAGGTGGTGGGCACCTTCCAGGGCATATCATGAGCCAGAGAATACTAGATGCTGGTCTATGGTGGCCTACACTCTTTAGGGATGCAGATAATTGGAGAAAAACATGTGATGTGTGCCAGAGGTGTGGACCTAAACCCACCAAGCAAAGACATCACCCTTTGGTAGTTTCCACTTCTTGGCAGCCCTTTGAGAAGTGGGGATTAGACTTTGTCGGGCCGATATACCCTCCGGCACTTCCAAAAAGGGAAAAGTACTTACTGATAGCCACAGACTACGCAACAAAATGGGCTGAAGCTATTACATCAACGGATTGCTCTGCACAAACAGTGGCTGACTTTTTGTATTGTAACATCATTTGTAGATTTGGATGCCCGCTGGAAATCTGTACCGATCAGGGTACTCATTTCGTTAACAAAATCTTGCAGGAAATTTCCAACAGGTATCGCATTTTACACAGGACTTCTTGTGCATACTACCCACGAGCCAATGGGCAAGCCGAGTCAACGAACAAAGTATTAATTTCAATGTTACGAAAAGAATGCATGTTGCAGCCGACCTCTTGGGGACGGGCCTATTTGGGTACATTATGGGCATACAGACTTGCCTATAAAGAGACTGGGTATTCCCCCTTTCAATTAGTTTATGGCTTGGTTCCTATTGAACCATTTGAATTTATCAGAGGCTCCATAAGAACGGAAAGACTAGAGAAAAATGGGATGGAAGTTTCAGCAAGACTGACGGCTCTGTATAAACTGGAAGAATCGAGAATTTTAGCATCCAAACAGTTAGAGAAACTGCAATTACACAGGAAGGAGACTCATGACAAAAATCTATGGCAAAACAATTTGAAGCCTGGAGATTTAGCCCTGCTACACAGACCAAATATTTCTAATCAAAACAAAGGGAAATGGATCCCTCACTGGGAAGGCCCTTTTCGCATTACGAAGATGCTGCAGTGGGGGGCAGTGCAATTGGAAACACTCGATGGCAACACCCTACCTTTAGTTAACATTTCCAGACTCAAGGCTTATTATCAAGTATCATAACTCTTGCATTTTCCTTTATCTTGTTGGTTTTGGATTGTTTTAATAGTAGTAATAATAAGTTAACAGTAGTAATAATCACATAAAAAATTGGGCGCACGATTTTTTTTTTTTTCTTTTTTTTTACGAAAATCAATCAAATATTTTGGACGCAAGTTTTCTCTTCCATCAAAAATCAAGATATTCCTCACTTCATAAATAAAATTCATCACTTGAATGGCTCATAGCTTTGCTAAGTAACTTTCAGTTTTGCCCTTCCCTTTGTTTGTCTCTCGTATGGATGAGATTAACATTGTCATCTCCTCTCTTTTTGATCACCTTTTTATGCTAGTCCGCTCCTTCTTGAGAGGTGCTCCCTCATTCGAACCAGCTATATAATATGGTCTCTTTTTTCATTCTTGCTTCACCATCCTCAGGAATTCCGTCATATTTTCAGTGCCAAGTTGTGCTAGGGAGGAAAGAAGGAGAGCATTTCAAACCCCCTCACCCTCAATCCCCCTCACCAATCTCCACAACCCAACCCCCCGGCGGCAACAACCGATCCCCCCTCTCCCACCCTCTCCGTTCCTCCTCCCCCCTTGTCATCAACCTTCGACACCCCCCAGCCAACCCTTCTCCAATCCTCTACACACCCCCCTCTCAAACCCACGCCCCCCCCCCTCCCGACACCACTCGGCCCACACCCCCCAGCCCCCCCCCTCTCCAATACTCTCTCCTCAACCCCCCCCTCAAACCCACGCCCCCCCCCTCCCAACACCACTCGGCGCAGCACCCCCCAGCCCCCCCTCTCCAATACTCTCTCCTCAACCCCCCCTCAAACCCACGCCCCCCCCCCCCCCTCCCAACACCACTCGGCGCAGCACCCCCCAGCCCCCCCTCTCCAATACTCTCTCCTCAACCCCCCCCTCAAACCCACGCCCCCCCCCTCCCAACACCACTCAGCGCAGCACCCCCAGCCCCCCCCCTCTCCAATACTCTCTCCTCAACCCCCCCTCAAACCCACGCCCCCCCCCTCCCAACTCCACTCGGCGCAGCACCCCCCAGCCCCCCCTCTCCAATACTCTCTCCTCAACCCCCTCTCAAACCCACGCCCCCCCCCCCCTCCCGACACCACTCGGCGCAGCACCCCTCAATACCCCCCCCCTCTCAAACCCACGCCCGCCCCCCCTCGGCGCAGCACCCCCCAGCCACCCCCTCTCCAATACTCTCTCCTCAACCCCCCCTCAAACCCACGCCCCCCCCCCCCCCCCCCCCCCCCCCCCCCCCCTCCCAACACCACTCGGCGCAGCACCCCCCAGCCACCCCCTCTCCAATCCTCAACCACCCCTCTCCCTCTCCACCGTACGCCCCCCTCTTCCTCCCAACTCCATCCAATCATCACACCCTCTACCCCCCTCCCTCCACTTCAATCTATTGATTCCTCTTCCCCTCTAGTGGCTTTCTTCTGCTCCATTTCCTTGCCCCAGTTTCATCCATGGCGGACCCCGCTCCGGGTGATAGTTCTTCTCCTGCCTCAACAATTGCTTCTGCCCATCCCAATCCCCCTCCTCCTTCATCGGCAGACCCCTCTGTTCAAGCGACTCAACCCCCACCGACCCTGGATCTTCCCCTTTATTCCATCGACTCAGATTCCAGCTACCTGTATTCCCCACCTCCCCTCCCGCACCCTCCTTCTCCTTCCCCATCTATATCTCATTTATCCCACCCATCTTCGCCAACAGGGGATTATATGCGCCTGTTTCTCCCACCTGACATAAACCTGCAAATCCGAATGTACCTCTCCATTCCTACCATTGCCCTTCGTCAAATGTTTTCTATTGAGGATCTTCAACAGGCGGGCTTGTGGGGCTTGGCTAATGTTTTCTTCAACCCCGCCAATTTTACCCAGGTTTATGAAGCCATCCGCCTCTTCCCTCATTTTCGAACCGGCACTCTCTTCATCCCAGACATTGCCGCAAGTATTGGGTCTCCCCTAATAGATTTTCGTGCTCCCCCTTTCCTATACTCTGGACTGTCCGCCTCAGCCACTATTGCCTTTTGTAACACACATTTTCAAAGTAATGCTAGGTTTTCGCTCCGCATGACCACCCTTCTCAATGCGTTCATCTTTTTCTTCTTACTACGCAGCCAAACCTCTTCCCTTCCGTGGTCTGATATTCGTATCGCTGATCCGCTCTTTTGCTTTCTCCATAGCCGCCCCTACCCTTACGCACACCTCATTTATAGTTCCTTGATGTTGCGCTCCCGTCGCCTACGCCAGGCTATCTCTAGAGGCTCTCATGCATTTTCCATCTATTCTGCACCCTTCTTATCTTGGCTCTATCAGATTCCAGCACATTCTGCACACAATGCTGCTTATCTCCCCTCCCAACCTGGACCTTCCATTGCTCCATCTCCCTCCCCCCCTCTAATCTCTATTGACTCAGCTTCCGCCTCGACACCCACCTCCGCGCCACCTGATGTAACTTCCTGCCCTCCACAATCTTCTTCACCCCTCCCTCCTGCATCTACCACCTCTCCATTCATAACTAACCCCCCTGATGTAACCTCCATCCCTCCCCATTCTTCTCCAACTATCCCTCCTGCCTCTACCACTTCTCCGTTCTTAACTCATCCCCCTGATGTGCCCTCCTTCCCTCCCCAATCTTCTTCACCTATCCCGCCTACAGCCACCTCCTCTCCATTCATGACTCCCACCCCTCACGTCCACTCCTTCACTACCCAATCTTCTTCCCCTTTCCCTCCTGTATCTACAAATTCTCCATCCATGCCTACCCCTCCTATTATCCCTAGACCTCCCCTCTCTTCCGATTTCACCCCAATTATTCAAACCCAGCTCAACCCACAAAACCCCACCTGTATGCCCCCCATTCACCCGGATTTCGCATCCCCCTCTACCAGTAACCTTCCTGTCAGTCAACATCTCCCTTCCCCCAATCTTTCACTTCCCACTCCATCGATCACTCCAATCCTTCATACTCCGCCGTATATTCCCCCTCCCCCTCCTGCTCCACCGGCCAATTCCACTCCGCCTTTGGACCTACCATCAACACCTTCATTTTTGCAATTACTCCAGGACGCGAGTGTAGTCGCGATCGGCAATGCTCAGGCCTCTCAGATTTCCTTGGATTCGGTTTCCGCAGCAGCTTCGGTTCATCAACAGTATATCTCAACAATAGAAAACATCAATCGCATGGCAACCTCTCAATGGCACTCCCTCAACGAATCGGCCCGCTTGCTCAAAGAAGAGCGAGATCATTATCGCGATATGGCCGACTCTGCAATGAAAGCCTTAGAAGATCTTCAGAATCGCTCCAACTTAGGGCTTTGTGCTAATGCTGCATGCCGACGTATCCGCAGGGAAAGGGATCACCTTAGACAATGCCTGAGTTCGCTACAGCTTACGATCGAACAAGCTTCTGCTCCTTTGCCCCCTTCTCCATCAAGCTCTGCTGACAACCTCAATCACCCTCCACAATAAATTACGCTCATCCCGGTCATAAAATATTGCTCTTAGATTCCAGTATCCCTTTGCCAATAATTACCTCATAATTTTGATTTCTCTCATTCTTGTCGGGTGCATTACACTTTTTATTCTCAATAAGATACACATCCTTTATTTTTCTCTTGCCTGCGTCATTCTCATCTATGTGTCTTTGCAATCTCTCAGTTGGTATCGCTGTTGTCTCTCCGGGACGGAGAGATCTTTAGGTGGTGGGCATCTGTAGAGCCCTAGCCGGTTGAAACTAAAGGTACAAGGTATTTTTCCTCTTAAGATTCAAAGGTTGAATCTAAATCTTAAGGTGAAAAAGGAAAAAAAGAATTAAAAGGAAAAGTGAAGGTGGAAGGCCGCGTACGAAAAGGTGGAAATAGGCCGCCCAATCAAAATTTTATTTTAAAAGTCACTCTTGTTCTAAAGTCACTACAAGACAAAGTAGCGAATCGTTGAGGACCAGTTAAAAAAGACAATCTTGGGACATTGAAAGGACACCAAGATTGTATTGCAGTTAGAGTGCGCGAACCGGCGGACTCTCAAACAAAAAGTAAAGACAAAGGCTATTCTTACACATTGGGAATAGAGAGCAAGGGAGAGTTTCAGAGGAGCAAGAGAGGAAGCAAGAAGAGCCTCCAGTGTGCGACGACATTCAAGAGTGCAAGAGGTGTCAAGGGGAAAGTGTGCAGAGAAGGGAGAAGGCGGGCTGGATTCCAAGAGTTCCAAGGGCTATTGCGTGCGTGCGTAGTGATACCAATTCCTTAGCTTGGCGGAAGCTTAGTGCAAGGTGTGCACAAGGGAAGCGGGAAGCAAGTGAAGGATTGGTGCTCGAGAGGCCGCCGCTAGACGACTTGAGATAATTGGTCTTCAGTAATTAATACTCTCTGAAGTGGTATTTAGTCATTGATTCGACTGTGCGCAGTCATTGTAATTGTAGAAGGATAATTAATATTCAAGGTCTCCAAGAGTATTCCTTTGCAGAAGTTCTCACTGTTATTCCATTTTCATCATCTCTTTTGTCTCCTACAAACCCTCAAACTCCTTCTTGTCCCCGAATCCCCAACAGTATGTATGTGAATGTGATGTATGCTTGTGTGTTTATGCATAAGCGTGTTCGTATGTGCACATATACATTTATGTGTTTAGGTGTATATATATTGGCATGTACATATATGTATGTGTGCATATGCGTATAGGTATCTATGCATCTGTATGTATGTGTATGTGCTAAGTAGGTGTCCATTGTGTATGTCCATTCAGGTGTCTGCATATTTGTGTGCATGTTTGTGAATGTAGTCTGTGTATGTATGCCTGTGCATGTGCCACGTGTATGTGGCTGTGTGTATATCTATATGTATACATGTGTGCTAATGCTTCGGCGTATATTTTTGTAATGTAAATCTAATGTATGTGAGTACATATGTACATGTATTTGCATGTTTGTGTATATGATGGATGTGCCTTATATTTTATTTTATTTGTTATCACACTTATTTTAAAGTTCGGTCAAGGATGTGCATATGTATCTGTACATGTCCGATATGTTCTTTTTTTTTTGAAGTTCATTCATTGACCTACTCTTCCAATTTTGCTTGAAAGATTGAAATGAACACACACCCCCCTTGGGGATTCCCCTTATCCCTCACTTTCCTGAAGTTATATTTCAGTCCACATTCGGAGCTTGAACCCTGGACCTTGTTACTGATGTACGCTTTTATTAGATTTGTGCATGTGGTTGTGTGGATTATTACGTGTTTGTACATGCCTGTGCATCTGTGCATTCCTTGAAAGCAGGCACAAATGTGTACACACATTTTCCCCCTTATTTAGTTGCATTTAATAAACTTCATCTGGCAGGCAATTTGTGCTCACTGCTTTTGCTTGGGATGATTCTGGTCGATTGCTGAGGTACAACACAATCACAAAGGAGACCACAGTTCTCAAACAAGGGCTTGTAGCTCCGAATGGGGTATCACTTAGCAAGGATGGCTCTTTCTTGGTGTTTGCAGAGGGAATAGCAGCACGGTATCATTTTGTTGATTTTCAATCTGGCAGTTCTTTTCTGACTCAGGACTACCTTCTTTGCACATCCATGGCCATTTGATTACTACATAATGAGATGAAATTGTTGTTTTGTAGTTTGATGCGGTATTGGCTGAAGGGCCCCAATGCAGGACAAATGGAATTATTTGCTGCATCTCCTGGGCACCCAGATAATGTTAGGAGAAACCAGAAGGGGGATTTCTGGGTTGCTATGCATTGTAAACGTAGCAGGTTCATTATGCAGACCAGCCCATACCCTTGGATACGGTCTGTACTTGCTAGGCTGCCGATTCCTCTCTCATCTATCTATTCTCTCATGCTTGGTGCACGTCCACATGCAATGGTGGCACGTTTCAGTGAATCAGGAGAACTTCTGCAGGTGTTGGAGGACTCTGAGGGTAAAGTTGTGAAGACAGTAAGTGAGGCTGAAGAAAGAGATGGTGTTTTGTGGATAAGCTCTGCTATTTTCCCACAGTTGGCACTTTTTTCTCTTGAAAAACTTTAACACGCCTTTATCCTTGCAAAGCTTCATGACAGGTTATCAATGCCAAAGTGCTGAACATGAAGCTTTCAAGTTGAACTTTCTTTTTGTGCACGCAAGTCTGCACCACCAAGTGTTCTCTTTTTTTTTGTATCCACATGTTTCTTAGATATATTTCTGTGTAACAAACCACCCTTTTTTCAAGGAAACCATTGCTTAACAACAATCTTGTCATGCAAATTGGAGATCTGCCTACTACTAATTTGAACCTAGGTTCGATAGCCTTTGGATGGGTGTTGAAATGATGCTATGACTTGGTTACAGAAAATCGGCATATTACCGTCTATTCCTTTTTTCCAAAAAAAGAGGAAGTTCGATCTTTGAGATCTGCTCTTCCTGATAGCTTGAATTGATTTGAAAGTACAAGGGCAGGCACAGCACCCATGGGACCCCCCGATTTTTACAGAAGTAGGGGTTGAATGCCTAACATCTACTAGGATATAGAGCGTGAAGCCTTGCCTAGGGTATAAACTGGGTAGGGATGGCCCAAAGGCCAGACCAAAGCACTGGTTTCAACGAGTCTCTGCCCAAAGTTTCATACATCCCCAAAGGGGCTGGTGTATCTTCTCACCACATTAAGTGGTGAGGGATGTCCTGAAAGCACAGCCTGTAGGGGTTGAATCCCCACACCCAGCCAAGAGAGGCAAGAACTCTATCCGTTGTTGAATTTCAACATTGATATTGAAGGAAATGCCAAAGCTCTTGACAAAAGATCAAACTAACGACTCCTTTATTCAAAGAAATACACGAGAAAGTTTACGAATGCTCTTATATTTCCTAGAAGTACGTCAAGATATCCTTCCTTTGAAGAACATGTCATTTCTTATATAAAGGGACATCTGACATGAACTCTGTGATGATTGTTTTGTCCTTCCTAAGAGTTTATGAAAAGAGCCTCTTTTTTTGGAGGAACATAATTACAGTTCATGCCTCTTTATATAGTCTTGCACTCGTAAAGCAACAATGCAAGGCATTCATGACTCTGTTTTGAAAAATGAACTTTCTATATAAAGTGTTCTGATCGTTTTTTTGACTTATAGAACTTTTTTAGACCAACATACGTACGTGTTCATACACTTACGTATGTCGTACCTACCTACGTACCTACCTACCTACGTACCTACCTACCTACGTACCTACCTACCTACGTACCTACCTACCTACGTACCTACCTACCTACCTACCTACCTACGTACCTACCTACCTACGTACATACCTACATACATACGTACGTACCTACATACATACATACGTACATACATACATACATACATACATACATACATACATACATACATACATACATACATACATACATACATACATACATACATACATACATACATACATGTACCTACCTACCTACATACATACCTACATACATACATACATACATACTGTAATAAAGTAAGTCTATGATCCAAGGGTCTGGCCGGTTCAGACAGATTTGAAATCGGACACCGTTTGGTCATCCGTGTGTATGACCAAAGATCTCGAGTTTAGACTTACTAGGAGGTCTTGTGCTCTTGTGAACAAGTGATCCACTTAGCTTAGTGGTTAAGTCTCAAGGATGTGAAGGACGAGGTCTTGGGTTCAATCCCCATGAGGTACATGGGAAGAGTATTTTGCCCAAAGAGCTCTAGAACCTTCTAGAAGCATCCACTGGACACTTGGCGCACATGTAGTTACATGGCTGACACTTGGATGATTAGTATCCACCTGCCCAAGAAGGCAGTCCCCTGGAGAGAGCTATATATAGAGGCATTTGGTTGGGAGGAGAGTCATCTCTCTAGTATGTGGTGGTCGTAATCTTTGTTCTCTTGCATTGGTATCAGTTGGAAAGTAGCTCTACGAATACTTACTTTCAACTTGCTTTCTTTTCCTCAAAAAGACTCCTACTAAGTGGTACCTATGTATCACTTTTTAGGAAAAAATAGACTAGATATTTAGTTGCATGATGGTTAAGATCCTTGCAACTAGGTAATTTTCTATATTTTCCACCTAGCTAAGTCAAGAAAAAGAAAGGAATGAAAGTATACGTATTCAACTACTTATCAGAACAACATGCATGATCATTCTAAGTTTGGGAAGAAACCTAGATATTCTTAGCAACTATCGAGGATTTAGTTGTTTTTTGGATGTTCATGTTCATGCATCAAGTAAGGAAGTTTCTGTTGAAACTTGTAAGTTCCAAAATATTTTTAGGAGATTTAATACTTTATTATTCATCAAATCTTGATGAAAATAAGAAGTATTGAACTTCTAGAATCCCTGCAACTCTAGTGTTCATAGATGTTAGTTTCCAGAAATGCATCTCAAGGCATGATGCAAGGTCTTCAATCGACGCGGAAACTTTTCAAGGAAACTTGCTCGATTCTATTTAAGCTAATTCAAGGCTTAAAAGTGAGAGACCAATATTAGTTGATCTTTAGGAATCAAGTAATTTCCTAAAGACATGCCAATTAATGAAATGATTCAAATCATTTTCATTTTTGAAACAAAGATATCTTAGGAAATCATGATATTTCCTAAAGACAATTTAGGAAACAAGTTCTTTCCTAAAAATTAAGCTTCAAGAGGTATAGCCTTGAATCTTATAAAAATCAAGAATATCTTTTATAAGATTAAGTAAATAATTTCAAGCATTCTTTGCTTGTGGAAAGTTTTCAAATATGGAGACTTTGTTAAAGCACTTTTCTAAAGATAAGAAAAGTATGCTTGGTGGTTTTTTAAGATAAGAAAAGCTTAAACAAGAGATCCAAGCCAAGTAATCTTTGGAATTAGGCTATTTCCTAAAGATAAGCTAATGAAAGAGTCTAATTAACTATTTCATTAGTTATATGAGAATGTCTTTTGGACAAGCAAAGCCTTAAGTCTTGGTCTTATCCAAAAGTCTAGAATTCCTTTTGAAGATCTTTCCAGTAAAGGAAAAGATTCCAAGATGAATCATTTGCTTCAAGTTATAGCTTAGTATTACTTGATTCCTTGGTAGGAATCAAAAAGTTCTTGAAAGAAAAATCTCCCTAGATGTGAGACTAGTATCTTTCAAGAGAAGTTTTAGAGTAAGTAGTTCCCAGTAAATCCCTAACCACCAGTTTTGGTATTTAAGTCCAAATAAGTGATATAACCTAACGATATATCAAAGATTCTTAGCTTTGGAATCTGAAAAGCATTAGAAAATGCGTGGACTTAAGTTGAGGGAAAGATCTCTAAAAATCCTGCAGGTAAGCAAAGAAGCTTAAGATAGTTTAAGAGATCCTAAAAGATAAAGACAAAGTCTTTATTTTTATCGCAAGATCAACCAGACTTGATCAAACTTGGCCATGATTGTCCAAGTAATGTGCGATTAGAACTACTTTGTAGATTGCCCAAGTATTGGCAATAAAATTCCTTTTGGGAATTATTCACTCAAGTTCCATTTATTGAATGGAAAAAATTGTGAAAAAAGTAAACTGTTCCAAGTTTGAACAGAGTAAAGAAATTCCAAGAATGTAGTCTGCAACCGTGAAGACGGTATTTAAGTCTGTGGAAGGTAAAACATAAGTGTTTGCCTATCCTTAAAAGGATTTTGGTACAAATCCAGAAAGCATGAGCGGATGCTTAAGACTTAAGCAGTAAAGAGATTCCTAAATAAAGTCCCCGGGGTAGGTACCTAAAGCAACAGTAAAGAAAGGAATCTAAAGACAAGAAGTCAAAAGCTCTTGTCGCTACAAAATTGGTCAAGGGTAAACCAATTGAACTTGAATTCGAGAAAATTCAAGAACTTGGAATTCTGATTGATATTCTGTCAAAGAGGTTTTCAAGTTTCCAAGGCAAAGCACATGATTCTGAGGTGATCATGCGAAGGAATCAAAACCTAGGAAAATCTAGTTAGAGGTAATGCCTGAAACTTCCAATTCTTGTAAAAGAATTGAAGAAATAAGGTACTCTATCAAGAGATGTTTAGACTTTAGGATAAGAATCACCCACACATTAATGTGAATATAAAATAGGGTGGTATGGGACACCAGATTTTATACTCAGATTGATGTAGGAAAGATGGAATGGGACATCGGACCGTGGGATGATGATTATCTTTTAGTCCTAGTTTGGATTTTGAAGTTAGGTTTCATCCTCAAGGGAATTAAGACTTCAAGGAAAGTTTAATTCATAAAGGATGTGAAAGTAGTATCTTACGATACTTCAAGGTAACTTCAAGATTAAGGAAACTGAAGATATGAAGTAAGTAACTTCCAAGATCTTCATAGAACACTTCAAGTTTAAGTGTTATTGATCAGAAATATTTGATAAATTCTGAAAGAAGTTGGACTTTGATTTTGAGTTGATCTTTTCAACTAAAGATTTGATTGACTAAGTCAAGCATCCAGTTCCTAGTGTAACTTGGAAAAAATTCACTCTTTTGACTCAAAGAAATGCAGAAGAATTGCATTCACGGAGTCAAAAAGACTGAATGTGACATGAACTTAGTCTCAAGGGAAGCATTATTTGAAAACTAAACTCATCGATAGAACCTCAGTGGGTCGACACACTGATGTTGGTTACCACACTAGTATCTTGTGGTTGGATGATGTTTTTGATTTTCTTTGTATCTTTCTAAGAATCCAGCTTATTTCTCTGAAAGATAAAGACAATGCTTCAATACCTTGTTGAAATTGATCATTGAAAAGTTAAAGCCCTGAGTCAACTAGACTTTGACTCATAGCAAGTTTATGTATGTGCGAAGTTTGAATTGGTTGTACAAAGTTTTAGTTATCTCTTTCCGCTTTCCAAATCTTTTGGAATTGACTCAGATATGGTATCTGATTCCTTTTGCAAAAGACCAGGGATAGCCGGTTAGAATTAGATAACTAACTTGAACATCCTAGATAGATGTTATGTACAAGAACCTTTTCAATCTTCAAACGATGATAAGTCTAAGTAGACTTATTCATTTGATTTTGCTTCAAGTTATAGCATAAATAATTTCCTGGAGTCCAGTATACTCTAGAATAGGGAAGTTAGGAATTACTCATCAAATTGACAATTCCCAAGAACTTTCAGTTAAAAGTCTTTGAGAAAAGTGTCCTAAGTTGGACAATTTTCATTTTGAATTTGAATTGGTCAAGTTATTATGGTTGATTCCACCGGAATGGTAAACTTTCTCGTACAGTTTACATAGGATTTTTTCAACTCATTGGGACAAAGTAGTCCTCTAGTCGGGTGAAAAAATCAATTAACTGTTAGATAAAAGTAAACCATTGAACAGACATCTAAAGTTAGATGTATGGGACAACCACACTTCAAGTTCTCCAAAACAAATTCAAGTGAATCAAGAATTCTCAAAGTCTTGCGAGGGATAAGAATCCCACCTTCATTACTAAGCCCATGCACCAGTTATGCCTAGAAATGGACTAGTAATTTGAATCCACCTAATT